>VZTO01004281.1:216429-262501 GCA_013400615.1 Syrrhaptes paradoxus
CTTGGTGAGTCATGAATTTACCAGGATAGACTGTATCTGGAGACACAAATGATGGGCAGCCAGGTCCAGAGCACGTGCGGGAGGGGTTTCCCTGGGCAGCTTGTTCTGCCATGACCAGCAGCCGAGAACCCGCCACCGGCGAGCAGCATGGCAGGCTCCGGGATGCTGACACTCGTGTCATCAGGGGAGTCCCTGTCCGGGCAAGGGCGGGGATCCCTCGGGCAGCAGACCAGGGAGCATCCCTCGCTGTGCACGGGATGTGCGAGGCAGCGGGAGAGCGGAGAGCTCCGTCCTGCCGCAGGGTGAGCTGAGGGACACGGAGCGAGGCAGAGCTACGGATGTCAGAACGCTGCTAGTCCAGAAGAAAGTCTGCAAGTATTTCTGTTTCTTTCCAAGCCACACCAGAAAGCCACGTGCTGACCGCAGGGGTTTCATTTTCCATCTGTCTGAAAGCAGGGGCAGGGGGAGGAATCACGAGAGACATTTATCCTTGCTGGCCAGAGGATGAACTTAAGTCCTGGCTGAAATCTCTGTTTGTTGAAGGAAAACACTGCAGGAGAGAGGTATCTCAAAATATCAGATTTGTAGATTTTATTTAAACTAAAACAGAAAGTTGTTTCACTGCAGCAGAGCAGGGAAGGTCGTTGGTCTCCAGAAAATCACCTCCGCTGGAAACTGCCAGAATGATGCTTTTGGGCAAACTGTTCTTCTCCCTTTGGTGGAGTGAGTGAGGTTTCCAGACCCTGTGCAAAGCAGGACACAAAGGAGTGTGTTAAAACTCTGCAAACCTTGCAATGCGCAGGACCTTGCGTTATGTTCAGCATCCGCACGCTGGTCAGACCACCTTGCTCGCTCCTGAGGGGTTTGAAGAACTTGCCGCCCTCCCTCCCGCTTTGCGCTGACTCTGCATTGTATTCCGTGTGATAGCTCCTTCTCCAGACCCGCACAGCCATGGTTCCTGACCCATCGGCATTTCTCCTCCGAGGACTGCCAAGCGCTTTCCGCAGCGATGAGGAACGGACCGGAGAGGTCCAGGTTTTCTCTGCGGAGCTTTGGGCAGCTGTGGCAGAACCGCCAGACGTGGGGAGCTGGGGACGGCTGTGTTCTCCTCGTGCCCGGACAGGAGTTCAGATCCCTAACGTGGAAACCGCTGTTGAAAAACGTCTTTTGCCAGTGAGGTTTCTGGAAGTGCAGCGAGTTCCCCGCTTTCAGACCTCCTTTATTTGTCTCCAGGAAGTGAAGCTCATTATGTTTCCCCTGGACCATGCAAAGGAGGATGATAATCTTGTTTTGTAGAGTGTGTTCTGTGTCAGGTTAACGTTACTGAACTGCTGGGAGGATTGAAAACACACACAGAATGTACAAACAAAAGCTTTCCAGTTCCAGAAGCATCTCCATTCAAAGCTCTGAATGCACATAACCTAATTAGGGCTATTATAAAGAAATAGAAATTAATGAGCCACTGTTATAAGATCCTTACTGCATTCATGTTTCGGTTTGTTCATAAAGGAACGAGCCTGCTCCTGAGCCTTTGCAGCATCTGGGCGTCAGCAGCCGCAGACGTGCAGCTCAGCTGAGGAGATGCTCTGCCCCGGGGGGACGGCTTCAGCGGCGCTGAGACCCAGCCGAGAGCCCCCCAAGAGTGTGTGCTGTGTCTGCAGCACGGACGGGTGGCCCTGGCCAGGCTGGACACCAAGGGGAAGCATCTCAGAACACGGTCGGCTCACGGCTCACACAAGGGATTGCCCGTCCGGCGAGCACGGCACCGTCCTCTGCAACAGCCGTCAGCTGCGGGTGGGCACGGGCTGCGCCTCCGCAGTCCCAAGGCATTCTGCAGGGGTTAGATCATCCCTCTGGCCGGCTGCAGGAAGGAAGCTGGTGTCTGCCGTGGCCATGAACTCACCCCCGCTGCTGCCGGGTGATCCGAACGTCATCCGTGCAGCAGACCGCAGCGAACACACGCACGGGGCAAAAAGCAGAGAGCAGGCAGAGCTCCGCGTGTCGCTGGCATAAGACGTGGTCTGTCCCATTCGGGGTTAAATTTAACTGGTGGTCTCGTTCCTTCTGCACGGAGAAGGCTTTTCTTTGCCTTTACTGCTCACTGTGTCGCATTGCTTTATGACATGAATGGAGCTATGTATTCACACAAGTATGACAAAACCAATCCCAGAACAATTTTTAGTGACTTTCTTTCAGTTTCCAAACTAATGTCAGGTTTCTAGCATTTCAGTCATTTTACGATTGCTAAAGCCAAGCACGGGTGAGTTTTGCTTTTCACAGTTCTGGCAGTCAGGCTTCGTGTTTCTGGTATAATTTTAATAAAAATGGCTTTGGCCTGATTTTTATCAGAGCAGCTGAAGATTTCTTTGGGTCTCGTGGTCATATTTTAAAATGGGTACAGGAGGTGAGGATACTTTTCCTGTTCCTTTATTGGTCTAAATTTGTAAAATCGCAGCTTTCCTGTCACACTGTTTGCATTCACATCCTAAATGACAGACACAGACACTGCCCGTCCATCCGTCACCCGTGGCTGCCGGGGTCTGCAGCGTGCCCCCACAGCTTTCTGCCACCTCCTCTGCCTCTCGGGCTGGGCTCTTCCCCCCGTTACACCTCCGTGAATCGGGAGCAACACCCACCTGAGCTGTCCTGGTGGTTTAAGCACAATCGAGACCCAGTCTGGTGCTGACCAGCCGAGACCCCGCAGCGGCTGGCATTAGGCATTCTGCTTCAAACAAGCCTGGGGAGAGGTTAATCACCAGATAACATTCTTGTTCTGGGAAATACTCCAGCGTAAGCTGTCAGTAAGGGTTTGTGCTGGTCCGGTTCTCCCTGCTCGCGTTGACGCTGGAGATTTTCCCTGCTCTGCTCCCTGCCTGCCATGCTCTCACCCTTCCTGCTTCTCTTCCCCTCCTCAGTCTCACACCTTCTGGCACCTGGAGCCTCAGTGCCCGGGGGTCTCTGAAACCGTCCCACGCGCACTGGCAGGAGCCCCCATGGGAGGGAGGAGCACCCCGCGGACCCAGCGCGTTCTCGGGGGCTGCAAGGCTGTCTCGGGGGCAGCGGTGGCTGAACGCGGAGCTGGGAGCAGGCAGTTGCGGCTCTGGACCTAACAGCATGGTTTTATGTAGGACATCAAGCAAGAATGCAATAACTCAGCAACTCTGCTCTAGGAGCCTAAAGGAAACCAGCTGAAGCTACGCAATTTTTTTGGTAATATCCAGATTCTCTCTACAAGCCACCTTATTTAAAAGTATTCATTCTTCCTGAGCCCTCTGAGGATCAGAATCTCATAAATGTGCATATTTGCGTGATTTCTAGTTTAGGCTTGGCACGAGAGCTCTGGACGCTCTTTATTCGCGGAACAAACGCTGTCTTATGAGTGGAGTGAGGTTCACTTACTAAGTCTCAGCTTTTAACCCAGCTTGCCAAGTTTCTTCCCGGCAGCTACGGCACGCAATAATCTTCACCCCTCTGTTCAGTGGCACACACCCCTCGAACACGCTTAGAGACCCCAATCTCACAGTTGCTGCCTTTCACTCCGGCAGACCACGGGTCCTGCCGGGCCGTCAGCGTGCGAGCTGGGGAGTGAGCGACCTCCAAGAGCGCATGGGGAGAGGGTTCGGCTCTGCAGGGACCAGGGACATGCTGGGGTCTGGTGCAGATTGCGCAGTTTGCTGTGGTTTGCTGGAAATAACAAATGTCACAGGGACAGGCTGACAGCTTGGATCAGGCTTGTTCTTAGGGCTAGGGATCTGGAATAAAAAGAGTTGATGACCTCAGTTCACAGACAACCCTTGTTTGGCCCATGGCAATGAACCTTCTTTGTTGCTGATGGCTTTAGTCCCAGGGTCCAAAGGTATCAGGGTTCGGTTTTGTGGGATCTGTAGCTCTCGGTGTATGAGCTGTTGTAGGACTGACAGGGACAGAATTAGGCACAAAGCAGCAGAAATGACGAGTTCTCATCAGCTTCAGGGCCAGGGGTCAGTAAGATGAGACCATACTGGGACTAATGTTGAGGTTCGCGTTTGGAGGTGCTGAGGAACTGATGTTGTTATTGGTTCTCACAGGGTCCCTGGTTTGGGACTGACCCACGGCCAGTCCATCCCCGAGGGAGTGCCTGTCGCTGTGGAGCCCTCCTGGGTGCAGCTGGGCCCGTGTCTGTGCATCCCTGCCAGACTCTTCTGCCCTTTTCCCGGCACGGCTATCCTCTTCCCATGATCTGCAGCAGACCAGAGCTCCACGCAGCCTCCAAAGACCCAAATGAGGAAGAGACTGGCTCCCTCCCTCGGCTGGCGGTGCCCCTCGGAAATGGTAAGTGTCGGTCTGTGATTAGGGAGCCCATAATCCATAGATTAGCGGCTCCATACTCTGAAGTCTCCATCTGTTGCACACACTGAAATCATTATATCTCTAGTCTCAGTCCTGCTCCAGGCTTCAAAAATGGTTTTCACAGGATTGTCTTTGTTGTGCAAAGCAGCTTGTTCATGGCTGTCACTTGGTGGCCGGGCACTAGAGCGGACACGGCACAATGGCCTCTTGTCAGTGTGGCCCAGGCTGGGGGATGTTCCTCTGTCCGAGCAGGAAGGGGGCTGTGGAACGTGCTCTCCTGCTGTGTTCAGAGCCTCAGCCCCCTCGACACACAGCAGATGGCACCTTGCCAGTTATTAGGGCTTTTACTATGTTTAGACAATCTCCCAAACAATGGAAAACTCCTGCCATCCAAACGGGCTGCAGAGACAACACAGAAACCGTTTAATGTGCAGACGTGCATCCTTTCACAGAGCCGTGAGCGCTGGCCACGCCTGGCCCTGAGAGATGCACCGTCCCAGAGAAGCACCCGAGGGGTTCTTCACCCAAAATCTGTTGCCAGAGTTCTTGTTATTGTCATAAAAACGATCTTTTGGCTGGCCAGGCGTCCATGCACACACAGGAGACGGTGAAATCAGCCACAACAGCCCAGGCTTACCGTTCTGAGTCACATCAGTTCAGGATGCTGGTCTCGTTGCACCGGATCTTCATCCCTTAGCAAAGCGTTCCTGATTTACACCAGCAGAAGTTCAGGCTCAGACCTGTCATGGTAGCTTTCCTATGCCCCTATTTTCTCATTTCTAACAAACCACAGCTAGGTTGTACACATTCTTTCTTCTGTCACCTTTGTCCTCTAGCTGGAAAGTCCCCCTCTCTGTCGGCGTTTATCTACGCTGATCCAGTGCAGGGCAGACCCATGCCCTCACCACGCTGGTTTCACAAACAAAGCAAGCGAAGCCTATTCCACAGGTCCTGTAGCACACATCTATTTTACACGCGTATCTGTTCCCTTTGGTTTATTCTGAATTAGTGCGTTTTAATATCAAATGCCCTTTCCATTTTTTCTAGCCAAAGGAAACGAGATTGCTTGGCTCAAGTTCTTTGCTTCATTATTTGAAGATCGTTGTGCAAGGAGGCTGGAGAGAAATACTTTCGAACTCTGTAACAGTTGAGATCTAAATCTAGATCTAAATTTTTGTGTCTTGGACCCATTTAATGTGTTTCATTCCAAGACACAAGCTGCAGTGGATCTTGGGAACGATAATTAGTATTGGTTTGTTTTTTTTAAATGAAGAATACATTAATGTACTGGGCTATTCTGTGCCAACAGAATATTCTTTAGCTTAGATTGGTTGGGGATTTGAGTGTAAAAACACGGGACAGGTGTAAATACCTGGCTACAGCTTTGCACTTTCAAAATGTGCTTTCCACTTCCCCTCTGAGCCTTGCCTCGGCAACTTCCTTCCCAAAGCTCGGGTTTGGGGCGCACACGGCTGCCGAGAGCTGCGCTGCCCTCCGCCCCCGGGACCAGGGCATCCCGAGCAGCGCTGCGCAGTACTGACACCGAATGCAACCAAAGCACTGCTGGCCCCTGCTGGCCCCTGCTGGTCCCTGCCGGTCCCTGCTGGTCCCTCCTGGTCCCTGCCGGTCCCTGCTGGTCCCTCCTGGTCCCTCCTGGTCCCTCCTGGTCCCTGCTGGTCCCTCCTGGTCCCTGTTGGTCCCTGTTGGTCCCTGCTGGCCCCTGCGCCCTAATTCCGACCGCGAAGGTTCTTCCAAACGAACCCCTCAGCAGCAGCGGGACAGGCCAGCCCGTCCTCCCGAACACCGGCCGCGTCTCCGCTCCCCACGCAGCTGCCGGCGGCCCGGGGCCCTGTTCCACCCCGACCGGCTCCCACCGGGCGCTTTCCCAGGGGAGCTCCCGCGGCACCGACACCCCGCGGGGCCTGGCACTGCCCCCTGGCGGACAGCGGCCGCATCGCTCGGAGCGCGGGGACAGCCGTTCTGTGGCCCCGCCCACCACGCGGCCCCGCCCACCACACGACCCCGCCCCCTGCACGCCCCGCCCCGGTCTCACCGGCGGTGGGCGGGGCGCTGCGCTGCCCGGGTCGCGCCCGAGCCCCGGTGCCGGTGGCGGTCGGGCCGGTTCGTGCGGCCGCGGTGAGCCCGGCCCGGCCCTGGTCCCACGGGAGCGCTGGGGACCGTGGGCGCAGTGGGAGGTTCTGAGGATTTTTTTTTTTTTCCAGTCGGGGGAGAGTCTAAGAAGGGTCCCCCCGTGCACTCCCCTAACTAGCGAGAAGAAGGCAGCTTTTTTTTCTTTTTCTTTTTCTTTTTTAGCTGCACAGGACTAGCGAAAAGCCACTAAATTCAAGCTGGAGCCCATGCTGGGAAAGCTGCCTGGCATCCCCTTGAGTCCAGGGTGTCCCCTGAAGCCGTTTAACAGATTTATGTCCGGGGTCTGCTGTGTCGTAGTCCAGACCCTCCACTCTCCCCCTCCATGGGCTGTGTGTCTTGCTCAGCTTTAACACAANGGCCCCTGCTGGCCCCTGCTGGTCCCTGCCGGTCCCTGCTGGTCCCTGCTGGTCCCTGCCGGTCCCTGCTGGTCCCTCCTGGTCCCTGCCGGTCCCTGCTGGTCCCTCCTGGTCCCTCCTGGTCCCTCCTGGTCCCTGCTGGTCCCTCCTGGTCCCTGTTGGTCCCTGTTGGTCCCTGCTGGCCCCTGCGCCCTAATTCCGACCGCGAAGGTTCTTCCAAACGAACCCCTCAGCAGCAGCGGGACAGGCCAGCCCGTCCTCCCGAACACCGGCCGCGTCTCCGCTCCCCACGCAGCTGCCGGCGGCCCGGGGCCCTGTTCCACCCCGACCGGCTCCCACCGGGCGCTTTCCCAGGGGAGCTCCCGCGGCACCGACACCCCGCGGGGCCTGGCACTGCCCCCTGGCGGACAGCGGCCGCATCGCTCGGAGCGCGGGGACAGCCGTTCTGTGGCCCCGCCCACCACGCGGCCCCGCCCACCACACGACCCCGCCCCCTGCACGCCCCGCCCCGGTCTCACCGGCGGTGGGCGGGGCGCTGCGCTGCCCGGGTCGCGCCCGAGCCCCGGTGCCGGTGGCGGTCGGGCCGGTTCGTGCGGCCGCGGTGAGCCCGGCCCGGCCCTGGTCCCACGGGAGCGCTGGGGACCGTGGGCGCAGTGGGAGGTTCTGAGGATTTTTTTTTTTTTCCAGTCGGGGGAGAGTCTAAGAAGGGTCCCCCCGTGCACTCCCCTAACTAGCGAGAAGAAGGCAGCTTTTTTTTCTTTTTCTTTTTCTTTTTTAGCTGCACAGGACTAGCGAAAAGCCACTAAATTCAAGCTGGAGCCCATGCTGGGAAAGCTGCCTGGCATCCCCTTGAGTCCAGGGTGTCCCCTGAAGCCGTTTAACAGATTTATGTCCGGGGTCTGCTGTGTCGTAGTCCAGACCCTCCACTCTCCCCCTCCATGGGCTGTGTGTCTTGCTCAGCTTTAACACAACCCCTTGAACAGATTCCAGACAGACACTCCATATCTGTGAATGTAAAGTGAGATTTTTTTTTTAAAAACGCTGCTGTTTTATTTTTTGTACAAACTAAAACACCAGAGGTCATCGAATCCTATATTAAATACATAAATTAAAAAATAACCATCCATAAAACTTTACATACAATAAGGATTCTCTTCTACACGTTAATACATATAGTACAGATACATGTCCAGTGTTTATCAAAGGGTCACTCTGCCAAGTCATTTACAACTCTGTTCTGGAATACACCAAAAAATTGGGAACAAAAAGTATATATAAAAACACACAGGTGCTGATGTGAGGGAGGGCAGGGGAAAAGAAAATCCCTTTGAATCACCAGCAGCTCTGTGGCTGGTTATTGAACCTTGTCCTGGGGACGAGGAGAGGCTGGCCCATTCAGCCCTCGTGGGATGCCGTGGAGCGGAAAGCTCTGGGGGTTCAGAGGGTGCTTCCCCCTGAGATGAGGGCAGGGAGCTGGAAAATGAAGCACATCTACAAAATAAATTCTGGTCCTCCAGGCACATCAACACGAGAGGATGGAGCTGTGAGCCGGGCGGATCGTACTGCAAGGAGCCCTCTTTCCTTCTGCAACCCCCGTTGCCTAAATTCGTCTCACCTAACTCGGCCTCCATCTGAAGTGCTCAGACTGAAAGAACATCTTCAGAATCTCCTGGCTTGGTCAGGGGAAAAAAGCAGCAGCTCAGGCTTTGGTCAGGCTGACCTGCACTCCGTTGTATGTGGCTGGTCTACGGCTTCGCTGGCACGGACAGCCTGAGCGGCTGGTGCTCCTGCGGCAGCCTGGGACGGACGGAGGGGAGGAACCCAGGGCTGTGTTTGCTGTCCTCAAAGGCTGCAATAGATCGGTTTTTATTTTGCTGGTTGGTTTGGGGAAGGGGAGGTTGGCTACAGAGACTGATTTGAGGGAGGATTCTCAATACCTTGCCTCAATGAACGTCAGGAACAGCAGAAAGCCCTGGATAAACAGCTTCAGGACAGGGGAGACCCCAGAAAAACAGATCCAAAACCCAGCTGCCCATGAGATGTAAAACTAAACCACGAGGAGTGTACCAGTTGCGGCAGCTGAACAAGCCTAGATTCCGTTCCCCGTACCTAGATTGGAAGTATACTTTCATAAGCTATAGCAACGATTTATTATATACAATAGGGAATAGATATATGCATATATATGTACATATACATATATACTATATATAGATACATGTATATATATACACACGAAGATCAAACTAATTTTGATCTAGCTGACAGCAGGAAGTTTGCATTACTCGTATCAGCAAGTGTGTTTCAGGCATGGCTTATGTTACGCTGCAAGGAGAGTAAAGCTGCTGCTGTTCAGCTCTGCGGAGGGAACACAGCAATCTTTTAGAAGTTTGCAGAGCAAGATAAGCCGTGGATTGTCTGCCACCCCCTGCCCCACCCTGAGCCCTTGGAAATGGAGCACCTGCATCATATCTATGTGTTAAGAGCAAAGGAGGGGAAATCAGGCAAAAACGATAAATCAGATACGCTCAGTGCAGCTCAGGAGGGCTAAATGACATCCAGGTGTGTTCTGAAACGAGGTATCTCCATCTGTGCCCTGAACCTTCCTGGTGATTGCCTGAAACAAACATTTCTAGTCCTCCTCTTTTTTTAACCACAGCAGAGGTGGAAATTATTGCACCACGATGGAAAACTGGTGCTGCTCATTCTTCTGCAAGAGCTCAAGGTTTTAATTGCTCGCCCTAAGGGTAGGGAAAACAGTCTCCAGCCTGTATTGACTTGCAGGACACTGCAGCCAGTGGTATGAAATGAACTGGTGCTGCAACGGGGGAAAAAAGAGTGAGGGGGGAAGAGGGAATAACCCGAGAGGAAACCCCCTTTTTGTAGGTAACAGGATGTTGTGAAGTTGCTTAGTGATCTACAGGTGTCGCAGGTGTGGGACGAGACTCTCCAAGGCCCTGACTCCAGAGCTGCAGGACCGAACGGCTAGCAGCACTCGTGGAAAGCACGGGTAGGTTCGAGCCAACCTTATCCGTGAGTTCTTCTATGGGGGAAAAAGGATTTGAACAAAGAGCATGCAACGTACCTCTATTCATTTAACATATCTGCCTACGAGCCTGTTTTTTTTTTTTTTAAATGAACCAACAAACATACAGCTGGTGCAGAATTCAGTAAACCCCTTGACTGAAACAGACTGCTTCAATAACATGTGGTCATTCTGCAATTTAAATTGATTTTAAGGAGCAGGAAAAAAGTCACTTGCTAATAGCTTCTAACCTTTGATGGAAGGCTTAACACAATCCCGGGGCATGCAAGAAATGAGGATGTTGGGAGTCTTCGTGGAGAAATGGAGCCCAGCATTGCAATCCAGCTGGGTGAGTGGATATTAACAATTAAAAGCTATTCTGGCCAAAAAATATCTGCGAGGGGCGGGCATCCTTGACACTAGAGGAACTTCATCCCCGCTGCGGTGGAGGAGCTGCCTTGGACCTGCGGAGTTGTTGTGGCAAGTTACTGCTCTGTGCCTCAGCTCCTTCATCTGTAAAAGTAAACAAGCAAAGGAGAGACTCTCTGTAAAGTGCTTTTAAAGCTTCGGATGGTCTGTGTGCGTAGGACGGGGGTGTACATCAGCCCTGTTCTGAAGGTTGAAGCAACGCCCAGGCTGTATCCTGGCCCTTGGTTTTCTATCTTGTAAAGCAGACATCCGTTTCTCCCAGTTAAAATTAAGGCTCCGTCGCGGGAGGCACAGCTCAGAGAAGGAGCCTTGCCCCAGGAAGGTGAAGTCTGAACAGGCATGACTGCATTTCCAGGGAAACGGAAACAGAGGCACAGGGAAGTGCGGGGTCGTGCCCAGCTTGCCCAGCGCACGGTGAGGGAAGGGCAGGCGGGTGCAGCCGGCGGCTCCGCTCCCCCGGGCAGGGACCCCCGCCACCTTCGCTGCCGGCGTGACGCTCCTCAGGGTTTGTTCCTACCGACCGCGGGGGCACGGACCCGTGGTGCCACCGGGAGACACCCGCACTGGGTAATGGCAGAGCTGGAAGAGAGGTGAGCGGTGCTTTGAAATGCAAACTGATTCTGGTTTCCCTTAACTGTGGAAAATCTAAACGGAGTACCCATACTTCTTACATCTATCAGGGATGTGTTCACACAGCTTTTCCCCGTTTTTGGTTTGCGTGTCACTGACCAGGAAGCCAGCTAACACAAGCAGTTTGACAAGCCAAACCAAACCCTTTGTTCCAAGCTGGGACAGAACAGCTGGGAGCTGATGCTCCGTGGATCACACCGCGTGGACCAGGGGTTGGCTCTTCTCCCCCCGTCCTCCAACACGTGTTTTCTTAGAAGCTACTCTGTAGGTCCAATCCGGTGATCCTCAGTGTATTACCCCAATCATAAACCCAAGTATGGTCATTATTATCTCAACGACAGTCCTCGAGGAGTACGAAAAGCATCTGACAACAGGCAGGCTGCTCTTCACGGAGGGAGCGTGAAGCCAGACAAGGGTACAGCTCCGTCAGAAATCCCCCGGCACCAGGCGCCCTCCCCTTCCCTTGTCGAGTAGGGGGGTGCTGGGTTATGATCTCAAGCACAAGACACGCTGCCCTGTCCTGCCCGTCCCGCAATCGGCCGGAATGCATTTTCCTTCCTTCCCCAACACTGCAGCTGTCGTCTGTTCCTGAGGTTAAAACCAAAGACGGAGGGAAGGAGTCCCCGCGGTGAGGCAGCCGGACGGCTCAAACCCGGTGCTCTGCTGTCAGCATCTCTCCACGGCTCGTCAGGGTTTCTCCTGCTCTGTCCTGGTCACTTTTGATCCGTTCGGGGGATGACAGTGTCATGTTTAAGCGACTGCCCTGCACAGCAGGGATAGATTTTTCTGATGTAACTTTGGTTCCATGCCCAAGACACACTGACTTGATCAGCCGAAAGTGGTTCCTTCCCTTCAAGTTCTGTCTAAGTGATGTAGGTTCACAGTTTATTTTTCTTCCCCTTTCGTAATCTCAACACACAGAATTTCATTAGATGCAGCATATGTCATAGCTTCAGACAGGACCGGTCAGGTACCAAACCTTGAGTGATGGCTTTAAAATACAAGGTGGTTGCAGTCTTGGCTACAAGTTGTTAATTTTTATACTTTTTAAAATAGGTGTAAACAATGTTCTCTCCGTCGAGGGGTGGAAGCACTTGCCTTTATAAGGGCTTAACTGTGTTCGGGCACTCTGAAAATAGAAGAAAAGAACATCTGTCAGGTAAGCGGCAAGTTCCTCTGCCTCCCCATCCCGGCTGACAAGATGCAGCCTATCAGCCAGAGAGCTGAAAGGGTCTGTTCCTACAGACATCAGCATTAAACCATTTCTGTTCGTCCATACGAAAGGCATTTCTGAAAATTCTGGGTGTTTCGCCAAGCCTGTCCATTTAGCACTACAAAGCACAGCCCTCTGGTCCATAAAACCTCCACGGGCATCTCCAGGTGAATAGTTGTGCACCAGTTTCAGGAGCTCCTGAACCAAAGCTGCCTAAAGTTCCCAGTGACAGGAGACAGGAGAGCAGGAGATGGGCTTGTGGTGTCAGGGCAGCCCCAGAACTTGGGCTGATGCAGCAGCGCGGCAAACACAGCCGCTCCTGTGCCGAGGAGCCTTCCCTGCCTTTGGAAAATAACTGCAGGTCTCGGGCTTGAAACCAGGGAAAAAGGTAAAATTCCCCGAGTGCGAAATCTATGGAGACCAGACTTCCTTATGTGATCACAAGTAAGTGGAAGTGCATATTCACAAGCACAGAAAAAATGCAAATAGGAAAATCCCCCGTAAACAGGAGTTAGAGAGCTGCAGACTGGATACTGCATACTGCTGCACATGGCTTTGTTCATCCCTGTCCTTCTTTATCAGAAAGGTGCGGCACCGAGTGCGGCGCTCGCTCCGAGAGAAAGAAACCAGAAAGCATCACCTGCAGCTGCCTCGTGGTTTGCTCTCAGCTTGCTGAAAGGTCAGCAAAGGACAAACTGCAGCAAGGCACGAACAAAACCAAAGTCCTTCCACCATCAAACGGTTCCCTTGGTACGTTTCAAGGATGCGCTGTGCTGCTTTTTTTTTTTTTCATGTTATCAAGGATCTGTTTGAAGTCTCTATGATAAGGTTAACAAAGTTAACTTGCATCCAGTGGAACTGAAGCCATTTTGCAGAGGTCCCCTGATGACCAGTGTCTCAGGAGTTCTAAGAACCAGACGCGCTGCTGACGCATTCCCCACGCCACGCTCGCCCCTGCTGAGCTTCTGCAAATGTCACCTGCGCAGGCAGGTGGCTTTTAAAGTAAAGGGGAAACACAAATCCGTGTCAGATATTCTCACTGATCCCATGTATTCCAGCCTCAGAACATACGACCTTGCTAAAATCCCTCAGTTTTGCCAACACCATTCCCAATTCCTTCTGTCTCGAGATTTCCCCTCAGGTGCTGAGGATCCCGGGGAAGGATCCGGAGGGGCTGAAGGCTGGGATCAGGCAGGGAACAAAGAACGAGCAGCAGCTCACCGTGGCCTTGGTTTTGAGGAATTGCTACAGGACTTGGTGCTTTGCATTGCAGAGTGAAGTGCCTTGCTCGGTACAGCACCCCGGATAACCGTGCTTGCTGTGACGCTGGACCTGCTGCTGCTGCCTGTGCAGCTCAGGGGAATTCACAGCAAGGCAGAGCCTCTGGAAAACCACCGAGTCTATATATCCCCCCTCGCCCTGAAGATTTTTCCATTTTCATAGTCCATGTCATGAATGCATTTTTAATCAGGGGGACATAAACTGAGCAAGGGACATCCTTTGAGGCACATTTTCAAATAAATAAGAAATGCCCCAGGTTCGAAATGTGGTCGAGATTTGTAACTGCTTTCCATCCGCATCACTTTGCAAACATCAGCATTTCACCTGCAATTCTCTTGGCCCTTTGTTACTGTAAAATTCTTGCTGGCTGTCACTTCACAGTTCTGAAGAGCACGGTGTCACCAGCAAGCTTTGGCACCTCACTGAGGAGTATGTTGGGCGGCGTTGGTCTGGCTGCGACCCCCTGCGTCCGCTCAGCAGTGGGACAACCCTCCATCGCGAACCATTACAAACTGACAACGAGCTGCTCGGTTCTCTGCTCCAGGACGCACGGGAACACACAGGGATGTGGTCCCCAGCTCTGTGCAAGAGGTGCTAGCTTTGAGGAAATAGGAGGAGATAAATAAAATAGTCTTACCTTTTCAAGAGGCACATTGACATCAAGGCCAAAGAATAAAGGCAAGAGAGAAGAACAAGAATAGAAATAGAAACTGCAGAAGAAAAAGAAGATTGTGTAAAAAATAAAGGTTACAGCATTGCAAGCATCACGATTATTTTTGCACTCTGCAGAACAATGAGAATAACTATGCATTCAGGCACCATTAATTAAAAAAAAATCCCATTACTTTTGGTGATGAATTACAACTGGCACCATACTGAAAGCCTGAGGCATAGCTGTCACTATGAGCCACCATAGATTGACTAGTCACAAAGATACCAAAAATAGCATGGTGTGTTAAAAAACAGCGCCTGCAATCCATGCTGGAAATAGTCTGGGAAAATATATGTGTATATATATCTACACACACACATATACACACACAGGCGTAATATCAAACCCTAACTATTAAATGTTTAATAATCAATTTTTGGATGTCTCATTTTAATCATTAATGCATTGTCTTCTGAGATGTGAATTTCTGTGAGTCAAAAGATCTTTTGAAAATTGACTCTAAAGGTCTCCTTCTGACCATGGCATAAGTTCTGTTTTTTTATTTTCCTCACAGATTATCACCTGTTATTTTTCCAAGTTATATGTATTAGAAAGAAAGACACTTGAGTCCTTGTATCACAGAAATATTGGCAGAAAAGTGGAAAGAATTCTGTGTATCAAGTTTTGTTTCACGTTCGGGACGTACACATAAAGCGAAGGGGTCATTAGCACGACTGTCACTGCACTCAGACATTATGCCACACGATAGCTTACACACGCGCGTTGATATTTGCTGATGCAAGGACATCGGCGAGGCTGCCACTGCAGAGGCACCTCACACCAGTCTGGCTTTTGCAGAGAAGATACTGTTGGTAGAGGTACGCTGTGCCCAGGCTATGCAGTCCAATCTAACCTAGCTACAAGTGGCAATGGGACACAGTTGGTCTTATTCACCAAAGAAACGCAGTGCATGCTTTTGGAGAGAGTGTGTCTAGATATACACAGAGAGAGAGCACACATAAATGTGCATACGTAGTTCCTTGACAGTTCAGTTTAAGGGCAAGAGTCTGGTACCATCTTTAAATTGCGTTGTTGATTACAAGCTTCAGTAAAAGGAGAGCATCAGAACCTGATTGCCCCAGTCCCAGCAGGTAAGCACAGTCTTCAGATCTTCGCTCAGTTTCATTCAGTCCTTCCTGCCTGCAAGCCCCACCTCGCCTCTAACGAAGTGTTACCTGTCTACCAACCCAGCACTGAACAGCCAAGTAAAGGCTTCATCGTGTGGTTTGGTATCATTCACTGTAACTAAAACGTGTTTGGGATCTATTCCCTAAAATTAAATGTTGTGGAGGAGACGCTAAGATTAAAGTCTGTATACACGGGAACACAAACTGACAAGAAAGCGTGGCAGAACAACACCAACAGGTCCAGATGATTCAGATAAACAAAAAGTTCACGTAGTTCAAGAGAATTAGGTCATTGCTTTCAAAAAACCTGATCAGCATGCTTCAGAAGCGTAACAGAACCAACCTTTTCCTCCAGATCCTTGATTTGTCTCTTCTGGATGTCAGTTTTATCTTCTAAATCTCGGATCCTCTGGAAATCAGAAAAGAAATCACCTAGACTAAATTCTCAGTAAATTTGCTTCACTGAACACGTAACTTAATGTTCCAAGTACCAAAAACCTAGAAATCAACAAATCCATCTCTTTGGCAGGGATACTCTTGTGTAGGGCCACGACTCCATCCACTGACCCTGCCGAACCACAACTTCACCACGTGTACAAATGCTCAAAACGCGCTACGGCATGTATGTGACTGTATCCTCAAATGCTGGAAATTAATATCAGTAGTTGACCTGTTTCATATGATCTATTTTATATGAATCCTGTATTAAACAGGTGGAGAATGTAAGATCACGCTTGTACTCTTCAGAATTACATCACGACGCATTTGGATTTCTCTCAGTTTGATGTGTTGAAAGAGGATGAAAACTTCGGTTTGGAATTTTAAGACTCAAAATATGACAAAACAGTTGTCCACAAGCTAATATCACGTGTTTGTTGACACAGTAAAGGCACAAAGTGTGAAACAACTCAAAGATGCCCGGCTCCCTCCTGACCCGGAGCCTGCCTACGTTTGACCTCAGCCTCTGTCCTCACACGGCAGCCGTGCGCCCGCGCGGTTCCCGTTCTCACCTGGTGAGCCTGCTGGAGCAGCTCCATCCTCTCCTGAAGAATCTGGCAGTCGTACTCTCTGCTTTTCCTCAGCATCTGACGTCTCAGCTTTTCTACCGCTGTCCTCAGCTCCTCCTGCTGTTTTTCAGTGAGCAGCTCCCCAAACTTTATCACTGTTTCTTGCTGCAAAGCATTGTACAAGGTGGCTTCAAGCTCCTGGATCCTCTGGTTGATGCAATACCAAAAGCCAATTAGAGATGAAACATCGTTTAAAACACAGTGGGAACTGGGGGGTTGGTGGCAGATTCAGGCGGTGGTCCCTGTGCTCAGGTGTGCAAAAATGGGAAAACAGAGCTCGTCAAATGGTTCGGTGTTCTGACAGAGGGATATGGACATTTGTTTTCAAGATATCGTCATATTAACTTTCACTGAAATCCCTCACTTTGACTTTTTCTTAAGGAGTTACAGAGCTCATTAGGAGTTGGATAGAATTTCGTACCTACTTTATAAGTGTAAAAATGAATATTTCACAAATTCTAAAATTTTGACCCATTGTGATAAAAACACAAGAGGAAAGATTGAAGGTCACCGTCAGACCACTCTGCTCGTAATCGTGCCAATCAATGAACATTCTCATTAACCTGACAAACCAAACGTGACTAACTTGCACAGCCAGTTACCAGCCCTGTGTGTCAGAATTTGATGGAGCAGCGTTTATAGCACCAACTCTTGCTTTTTCTGGCCTCTTGTCTTCCTGCTACGACATTTGCAAAAGGGCCACGATTCCAGATCTGAGTCCAGAGAGTTTCAGCCCCCGGGAGATCTGCCTTTCTGTGACATGAGAAAGCTCAGTGTCATGTTGAAGCTGTGCAGATGGCACGTTAATGCATTAGAATAATGGGAAAAAAACCCAAATAAATAAAAAAAGGTACCAAGAAAAAAGCAAACCCCACTCTTCCTGATCCCACAGGACCGTGTCCTGTCACAGAGCTGGCCAATACGTGCTGTAGGATTTCCTTTGTACATACCATGTAAGCCTGGTCAAGAGCCTGCTTCCTGTAGTCTAATTCTTCCTCCAAATAACCTTTTATTTTGCAAAATTGCTCCTGCAGTGAAGGATCATTTGGACAGAAAAATGAATTAGTTACTCAGAATACTTTGGGAAGTTTTATTAAATCAGCTGCAGATCTCTGACTCGGGACTAGGAGACTGGTCTTCAGCTGACACTCCGCAGGGTTATTAATATCTGACTCGGCTAGAGAAGAAGGAAGGGAAGTAGCTGTGGATTGCTTTTGTGTGATAACTCATCTGATCTAAATGGAACTAAACCCATCATCTCTGTTGGCTTCAGTGACACCGCTGGGCACTTCACTAGTGTAGTTCAGGGGTTTCCCTGGGATTTTTCTAAA
The DNA here is from genome assembly GCA_013400615.1 of Syrrhaptes paradoxus. Classification (NCBI taxonomy): domain Eukaryota; kingdom Metazoa; phylum Chordata; class Aves; order Pterocliformes; family Pteroclidae; genus Syrrhaptes; species Syrrhaptes paradoxus. The sequence goes on from VZTO01004281.1 coordinate 234,081, forward strand.
GATATGTCCTCTGGCATCATGGACAACTCATTCTGTGCTTTCCCGTATTTTGGAAGAAGCGTGACAGCGCGATAAACTAAACAGGACCCAAAGAGGCACATTCACGGTCCCGTTATTGGGGTGCAGCGGCCGTGCTTTAACCCCTCCGCCTGCCTCCGCCCGAACTGACACCGGACAGACCCGGCGCAGGGACAGGCGTGAGCCACTACAGCTGTCCCCCTCTGTTCGACTCGCGGGCGGCTTCCCTGAGCTGGAACCAGAGCAGGGTAAGGTGCTGACTCCACTGGTGCTGGAGCAACTCCAGTTGTGAAGGTTTCGCCTTTAGGACGGTATGGGCTTAAAAGGTAATTAGAGGTTCATTAGCTTCCCAGATCCCGCTGCTGAATGAAGTGTGATACCACAGCTGGTGTTTAGACTGTGAATCTTACTAGAGGAGAGCGTGGTCATTGACTGAGAATCACCGCAACAAACCGTCCTCCTCACGGAAAGAGGCAGAAAGCTCTCAGACCCTCACCGTTTCTGTTCCCGTGCCACTGCTGCTGCACGTGAACCAGACCAGTGACAACTCTGGGTTCACCAGTAGGCAGGGGAAGCACTCACACAATTTGCCAAAATACCTTTTTGGGTATCTTTTGGCAGACCAAGCAAACGTGACACACTCAGTGTCCTGCCCTTAAAATGAGCATTAAGGAAGGTCTGCTTACCATATCGCTTTCTAGTTCCATCATCTTCTGATGCAGAGCAGCTTCAGCTCCCTCGATCTGCTGGATCCACTGGGGGGAAGAGGACGAGAGTTGTAACCGCGGTGTTTTCTAGGCACGGGGGCAGTGGCCAGGGGACATCTACAGCACCGTGTTGGTCTAGATCTGGTGACCCATTGCTAGCTCTGGGCCCCCCCGAGGCTGTTCTCCTGTGACGGGGCAGCCGCAATGTCTGCGGGCAGCACTTCACAGGGACGCAGCGAGACCCACGCTGCTGCTAACTGTGGCTTAAATATCTGGTGGTTTCTCATTCAGTTTACAATTGCACGTTTCACTGGAAATTCATTTTCTGTCTGCAGCTGTTCTGACTTCACAGCTTGGGCCAGCTGAGTCTGATATTTCTGCGGCTTTACAAGGTGTTTGGGACTGTGCTGGCACAGTTTGCTTCATCTGGGGAACCACTTCCTACACTGGAAAGTTTGACAATATTGACAGCAACAAGAGAGCAGAAAATTCCCAGGGTCAGATGAGGCCTTAGGTGATGCATGAGAAGGCAAGCACACAAATTTACCTTTTCTGCCAAAGACAGTACAGTGGAAGCCTGAATTATGGCCACTTGTTCTTCATTTCTTAAATTCTGTGAAGAGGAAGAGAGGGAAGAAGAAAATTGGCAGCAGTTTCCTGCATGGATACAGACCAGGTCTGCAGTTTTGGGAGGATCCCTGCAGCACTGGGAACCCTATTCCACTGAAACATTCAGCGTCCGTTAACGTATTTAAAAGCACACTGCTTTTCCTTTCTGCATGATATGGACTAACTACGTGTTTTCATTCCATTCCATCTTATGAGAAATGTAAATTAAATTAGACCCATTTGTCTGTCCTCACGCTGATTTTACAAAGCTGAATTTCCATTAAAGCTTTTGGGAAAATAATGCTGATTTACACCAGCACGTGAATAGACAATCATGATCCTTCATTTTTATTTCTTACACATCTTCTTAAAACACACCTAGTACTGGCCAGAGACACAGGATGATCTCATTTACGTGGATGACTGAAGTGGGCAGCAATGCCCACCTGGGAAGCCACAGGGGATTTGATAATTCTTGCCCATGTCTTAAGCTGTTTGCAGAGGAATCCTAGTCCTGATGGAGACGTGGTTGGCTCAGTTGCCAAACTAATCCACGTGCTTTGCTGCATGACCAGAGAACAGCCAGGCCCAGTTCCAGACACCAGTGGCGTTTGGACACTCTTCCCAGTCTGCTAAACCAGATGCTGAAGCTGCTGCCTTCATTACCAGTTCTGTGACTATAGAAATCTCACAAATCCTTAACTTACAAAAACAAACACTCCTTAAAGGAATTGTTCTGATATTATATAATTTAACAAGTACCTTAGAAAACAGTCACGATAGTTACAGGTTTCACTTACTCTGCTGTACAAAATGCAGCTTGCAAAGGGAAAACATCTCCCCCTTTAACTCACCCCATTGTCACCCAGGATGTCCAACTGCTTTATGAGGTCGGGAATGCTGACATCCTGCAAAGAGAGAATAACGTACAGGCACGGCATGCACATTTTATCACGGCTGCAATATCCATCCTCCTGTGAACCACGCTGAGATCAACCATGTTATCCATGGAGGTGCATCACACCTGGATTTCCGTTGCCTCTGAGCCAGGTTTTATCGTTATGGTGACAATTACAAGTCCAATTCAATTGTGTCAGTCATCACACACTCCTCCTTTAGACTGAGTTTAAATGCTGGACATTTAGTGAGTGATTAGCAGAGATGAATGTAACGGGCGATATGGGCAGCACCCACCACTCCTGTAGCTAGAAGTGCTGCCTTACAAAGCTGACCTACCTTAACACCCTCCTTCATGCAGTAGATCTGCAGAGCACTCACACCATCTGAGAACGGGTGAATCTGGAGATTAAACGGTGGGGACCGTCTCTCTCTTTCCTGAAAATAAATTGAAAAGACACCAGAGAACATATCAGAAGGAAGGAGATGCACACTGAGCTCATCAGATGCCATAGCTACTGTTTACATCATGCTTCACAAAGCCAAGCTCTTCATTTTACAAGTCAAAGACAGAAACATCTAGACCTAGTCTGAAGAACAGTGTCCACATGGGACAGGATCCTAAACCCAAGATAATTATTGTACAGGAGATTATTTGTTTGATGAATTACATCAGTTTTCATATTGCCTGTGGAAAGGCTCTCACCTGGCTAAGACTCAAGTGATTCACTTAATGAAGTGTTGAACATAAATACTCCCTTTAGAAATAGGTATTTTGTACTAGGAACCTCAGATTACATATTTCCTCATCCTGGTACAGCGTATGTTATAATATCTATGGAAATGAGTAAGTTCAAAAAAGTTGTTCAACTTTGCTATTTATACACCTTCATTGCATAAAATCTACAAATATTTGCTCGGCTTTAAAGGACCAAAGACAAAAATAAAAATTGAAGATGTTATTTCTCATCCTTTTCAGATATTTAGGCAAGCACAGAACTGAAGATCAAATTCACTTCCAAATAAACTTTTTGTTTATGAACATGTAATTCACTTGATCAGTCCAGTTCCATGTCACAGGGAAACACAGCTGTCAGGTAGAACCGTGGGAAGTTCTATAAATAACGGAGAAATGTGCCACAGCATCGACTCACGAGAGCCGGGAAAGGCTCGGTGGTACCTGCAGGCTCTGAATGGCCTTGGACAGCAACTGAAGAGACCAACTGAGAAATAAACCAGTTCATACTGGAGAAGAGACGGGGTGGAAGTGTTTGTCGGCTGGCACTCCTGACAAGAGTCTGTAACTAGGGGCAGCCTGGGAGGAGGGAGGTGAAGGTCCGAGGCAGCTCCTGGAGCTCCTCTGCAGGAGCTCTGCACGCCGGGCATCTCGCTCTGGACCGGTCAGGGATGGAGCGTACTATTGCCGGGATGTCAGAGCTAACACACTTCAGCTCAGTTAAAAATGCTGGTCCTGAGTGTATCCACTCTGTTATATCACTACAGTGCTGGTGCCCAGGGCAAGCACACTGGTGTAATCTGCTAGCAGCTCTGCTGTAACGAGCTCATCCATCACCTCCAGCTCAAGGTTGCGGAACTCCAGCAGCTCATTCTGGTCTCGGGCATCCTGCAGCTCCTGTTGCAGACGGTTGTTTTCCGCTTCCAGTTTCTCTATCTGATAGAAATATATATACATACTGATAGAAATACATACATCTGATAGAAATATATATACACACATACAAATATATACACACACACAAACAGGTGATATTTCTAAATGTACCACGGGACCGAGCAGTACAAGTTCCACTGGACCTAGGGATGACTTTAACCCTTTACAAACACGCGAATGCACAGGGACTAGCAGCACGGAAGGGTTCTGGTGTTAGAGGGTGGCTGTGTTTCTGCAGCTGTTTCACCCCAGCAGCTAAGCTCAAAACATCCTGGCAGCGCAGCAGCAGCCTCTTCAGTGCAACGCTGTTAGAACACAACGGTCCGTGCCTTGGACCCAGAGGGACAGGTCGAGCTTCCAGCTCTCAGGCTGGAGCTGACCCCCAGAGCTGGTGCATCAGCAGCTGCCTGCGACAACAGTGCCTGAGCAGAGCTGGGGAGGGCTGGGGAGCCTTTCCGTGTGTTATCCTGTCCGCATTAATCTCTGCTGTTCTCTCCATATAGTACACCCATAAGCACCAGACTGCATGTCCACAAAGTGTACTGCAGGATCCCGATGGCCCTTCTGAGCCAGCACGCGACGCTGGGGAACATACCCTGTCCAGCAGCTCTTGGTTCCTCTTTATGAAAAGCTGTTTGTCCTCCACCCAGTGCGAGTCCTGTTGGATGAAGCAGGACTGTCACAGAATAACCAAACACCATGAGGTTGGGCACATTTATTGAAAACTGGAGACACAATATTCGGGCTTTAAAATCCTGCAGGAACAAGCTGTCGTTTACAGAACAACAACCTATTAGTCTACCAAGCTGTAGCAAGGCTTCTGCACCCGCCAGACCTGCCTTCCCTGGACAGCCACATGATGTCTCATGGCAGTCTGTACTGGAGCTGTGCTAGGCAAGATCCAAAACAGAAAAAAAACCCACAAGAAGTGCTTACCTGCCCTTTCTGTGCCAAAGTTTTCTCCAGATCTTCTATTTTGGCTTTATATCTCTGGACCTCAGCTTGGAGCTGCTCCTGAGCCTGTTGAGTTCAGGCACAGCGTTAACCAGTAAAAACCAGCAATGCAGGGGTACTGCAGTCTGCGTCATGCTCACACCTGAGGGTAGCTTGCATTTCTCTGCTAGAAACACTCAGGTGAATATTCCTAGAGTCGGTGCAGTGTGTGCCCTTGTGAAAACCCAGAGGCCTCCATTTACCTTTAACACCCAACCCCTCCGCACTTGGGAAAAGACGAGAAAACCCGTGTGACTGTGCCCAGCTGCAGAACTGCCTGCCTTGGCACACCTGCTAACACGGTTTTCAGGTTCAGGTGGAGGACAGCCCCTTGTGAACGGAGGGATCGTGTCCACTCTTCATTGGCACTCTCTAAATGCACTCAGCAAATGAGCGAAACGGACATCCCAGCTGCATGGACGTTGCATGTCACTCCATTTCCTTGAGAGCCACTTGGAGGGGTTTGTAAGTCCCGACAGCAATGAAGCGCTTTCACCCCCAAGCAAACACTGACCTTGGCTTCTCTTTCAGCATCGATGATGCCTCCTGTCTGCTCCTGCAGGAGCGCGTACGCTCTCTGCAGGGCTTGGTACTCCTTTGTCAGCTGTCGAAACCGCAGCTCTGATTCTTCTGCTGCGAGACCCTGAAAAAGAAGAAAGGACGTGTCTAGGCACCGGACAGCAGAGCACTGCCGCAGCACAGCAGCAAGAGTCACTTGTAAAGAACAATCGTTGGTTTACAGGTCCCCATTCAAACAGCGTTTTTGGTGAGCTTGCTGTGATAGAAAGTAACAAGAATGTGGAATTTATACAGCATTTACCTGTCTTCAAGCTGAAAGAAATGCAATAGGTTTATTTTCTTGAAGGGGGAGAGGAAAAAAGTCTTCTCAGATTGCAATGAAGTCACAGCTGCAGACTCTAGGGACTAGATTCTGAAAGAACCTCTCAGCATTGCGCTGTATCAGTAACCAAAACTGAGGCCAGGCTTACTGAAGAACTCACCACTCCACATGCACTATAAAAATGAAGTGCTTTTGAGAGCCTGGCCGCTCGTTTTGGAAGTCAAAGTCTCTTGAAAACCTGTCCTTGCCCATGGCAAGAGCCAGACCTTACCTCGTCCAGATCATCATCTGGGGTTGCTGGTGTTCTGTCTGTTCGATACGAGGCCACAGAGGATGTTTCAGAGTCCATGGAATCATCATCGTACCCAAAAACTGCGTCTAGCACGTGTCTCTAGAGAAGGAAAACATGACTTCTGAATCTTTTTGGAAACAGGTACCAGGAGTTTCTGATGGGCGGGGGTGGCAGACTCGTTCAAAATCACGTCGCTAGTCACTGACAGGAGGCAAGACATGAAAAAGGAGCAATGGGCTACCCCTGCAGTTACCATCCCCAAACAAACCCAAAGTACTGGTGGAGAATGAGATTGCGGATTAATATTTCTGAGCTGAGGATCTGTCCCAGTCTAAAACTTGGAGAATGTAACGGGAGCAGCAACATGCTAAAGGAAAAGCCTCTGCCCTTGCAGGAAAGCAGAATTGTTCGATAACCCCAAAGCTGTTCAGAAGACATCTACCAGCATGCAGGCTGGCGTGCAAAGGTAACACCGTAAAGAGCTGGGACTGTGCGCAGAACGGGGGACCCTGCTCCTCTCACGACACTGCTGATGGTTTTACATCGCAGTGCTTCTCTCACTGATGCTGCTGTTGGAGGGAGTGAAAGCCACGGCAACACAAAAGCAGCGTGAAGGAACTTTTACCTCACACGTCTTTCCAGCACTATAATAACTGCCACATGTTGTCAGAGATTGCTCAGACCACGCGGTTTGGGTTTACGTCTGACACCTCGCTATCTCCAGTCTCAGTAACTGAATTAAATCCAATGAAACCTGTGAGTTGTGCCCTACGAAGGTACAGATGCTTGACCCTGCAGGCTTGGTTCCAGGGTACGGATCTGAGCATTCAAATACTTGGCTTATGAATAATTCTGCAGACAAACTGATCGACAAGCTTTTAAGATACACGTCTGCTTTGCAACATTTTTCACTTCTGCTGACAGGTTACAACCTCCAAAGCCTGGAATTTGAATCACACAAAAACACGTACCAAAGATGCCAATAACCTTTTGGATACATTATCTGCTTTTGTCCATTATTTTTCCAAGTGGCAGTAGCTATATTCTCCCATGTTATAATCTCTGGCTTAGAAATAAAGTTGACCGATGAAAAGATGAAAATACCCGTTAGCCCTTGTCTCTCAGTTACGTCTGCTGTGTGTTGCTTCAAAACCTACACAGAAACATCATGATGACACATCTAGGATGGACTGGCCTGAAGTTCCCTGTATGTCGGGAGCATCGCAATACCTCCACAGGACACGGCTGATGCCCTACGGGGTGTCCTTGAAGGACAAACAGCAACCGAGCTCTTTCCTGCACAGCGCTTCTGCTTTCTGGGGGCGGGATGTGGCTGTTGCAAAGTCGTTCTTCCCATGCAGCTGACAAAGGAGCTGCTGGAACCACGACTGACTACTCAGGTGTAAAACTGTTGTAAATTACACCAGCTTTGGGCTGGACCCAACTCAGGGTAACACCACGGGCAGCCAAAGGCCGGTGGAACAGAGCAGGAAAGAATGACACTCGGTGTCTCAGGCAGAAAATTCCGCTTGAAGAATAAAGATTCACAAGGATTTTCTTTTAGCCCATGTGTGCTGTGGAAAACAGAGAGCAGAAGATAGGTGGGAAAGTCTCTGGAAATGTAAATACATCCCAGCATAATAGACCTTGAGACAAATATTTATAGAAACCAGACGGAAGGAAGATTATTACTGTTTCAGAGAGGGTGGGAAAAGCCCCATTTCGCTGAAAATAAAACAGCTACGCACCCTTAATTGAATTTCAAAGTGGACTTAAAAAGGTCTCCCAAAGTAGCTACGGTGTTTATAAACCCAGTCACTAAAGCAGATTGTTAAAATCCACAAAGCTCTCTTTAATCAGATTGCTCAAGTGTGTTTTCCTACAGAGCCTACTAGTATTTTTATAAGCTGAAAACAAATTTTCCTCTTACCTTAATTGGCTTTGAGCTCCTTTTATGCTTTCTGCGACGAATTAGTTTCTCCCTGTCCTGGAAAATAAGATTTAAAAGTTACTCTCTCTCCTCGAGTTTGCAGCTGTAGAAGGACAAATCTACAGAGGAAATAAATCCCTGGGCTTCCACTGACTGCTCATACGGTCAAACAGGAACCTGGTTCCAGGGGGAAGGGAGGATTCATCTCACAGTTTGTACGTGTCAGCTGAAAACCGCTGGAAGAATGGGAGATGGGCTATCTAAAAACCCTTGTGCAGCTGCCTGGACGGGCTGTCAGACGACACGACTGATGGATTTCCTGATAAAATCAGTGGGAAGCCTGTTGCAGGGGATTGCTCCAGCCTCTGCCCATCTCCGTGGCTCCAGCAGGTCACTGCCTGTCCTGTGCTGGGGACCCCAGAGCCTGCACTGGGGGGGGTCACCAGAGCGGAGCAGAGGGGGACAATCCCCTTTGATTTGTTTCCGAGTCTCTTTCTCCTTCCCCTCATCATAATGCAAAGTCAGATGAAGAAGGGACCGGCAACGGCAGGAGAAGGAGTGAACGGCTGTCTGGCAGCACACGCCTCTCCAGCACACCTTGCCCGGCACGCCTGCCTCTCGCTAAGGAAACTCTCCAGCGGTAGCTCAGCCCCAGCGGTAAACCAGCTGGGCACAGCCCCAGGGTGAACAGGGAGCTCCACGGTCCCCAGCCCGTGTTCAGTTCTAAACTCAGCACACACCGGAGCTGCACTCGAGTTGCAGGGCTGATGCCCCACGAGAAATTCAGTTAAACTGCACCCGTGCACACCTGCGTCTGAAAAACTGCAGGTGTTAAAATAAGATCAGATATTAACCCTCAGAGCTCCTGTTATTACAGGAATACTGTCGGTGGTGAGCTGTACACAGGAACTGATCCTAATTTCCTGCACATACCCTCGTTAACTCATCAATTATGTTCTGTTGTTCGATGACCTGAAGCTTTAAGAATTCAGTTTCTTGTTCCTCGTTAGCCTGATCCAGGTCATTGAGAGATCTTAATTTCTTTAGAGGAGGATGTGATGTCATTTTTTCTCTCTGTGGTAAGAAGAAGAAACAGATAAATTAAGATCCAGCAATTAACAGACAAAAAGACCACTTTCCAGTTAAAGATCAGACATTATCTTTCATGTAAGCTGTTCAGCCCTTTAAAGATGCTTCAGCTACACCGTTTCTGTAACTTTATTAATACCTGTCAGCACTTCTTGACAACAAAGCAGCACAGCGAGGCTCAGACCTCCAGCCAGAGAAACAAAGCTTTGTCCCTTTACCTGTCGTGTGCAATGTTGCCTGTGCAGCAGCCCGTAAAGCTCACGTCCCATAGCTCCTCCTTTGCCGCGCATCAGGATGCCCCAAGACGTGGCAAATATCTCCCCTCCCTGCCCCGTGGGTATGGAAACAGCCTCTACCCCACGGCCCCGCGCCCTCACCGATACCCATCGCACGGCCGCACACAGAGAGGGGATGGACACGCGATAGTCCTGCCTGCGAAAGACACGCATCCAGTCCGCAGAGGAGGAAAGGCAAAAAGTGTGCTATCAGAGCTATCTCAACATCCTGCCCGCTCCAGCACGGACGGGAGAAGAGACGGCTCCAGCCACCCGCAGCCTGCTGCCCTTCACCATCTCCAGTGCGAGGGCGGGTGCCAGGGAGCCCAGAGCCCTGGTGCCGTGGGTGCGTGCATGCCCAGCGGTGCTGCCCGCTGCTGTCCCGTGCATGCCCAGCGGTGCTGCCCGCTGCTGTCCCGTGCATGCCCAGCGGTGCTGCCCGCTGCCGTCCCGTGCATGCCCAGCGGTGCTGCCCGCTGCCGTCCCGTGCACGCAGGGTCTCTCCTCTTCGCTGTGGGAGAGCCCGAGGGGCTGTGATCTGTACTATCACAGCTTCCAACAGATTTATCTGTCTTCTGGGCACGGCTGGACTGCAGTCTTAAAGTGGGTTAACCTCGTAACACTAAAGCCTTTCCTCTGTAAGACAGGAAAGTGAATCGTGCCGTCCCCAGATCCTGATGGGCAGGAAAGCTGCGCCGGCTGCGGAACAGCCAGCCTGCTCACGAGGAGGACAGAGACAAGACACACCGACACGCTGGGCAGGGGAAATCTTCTCAGCTGCTGGCTGACATCTGGAACCCAGAGCCTCCACCACCTTTTTTCATTAATGCCAGAGCATCACCAGCACAGGTGCAGGGACTGGGTTCTGGCTGGGGCTCAGGGCAATTCCATCGGAAGGACAGACAGATATAACTGCTTTGACCTTGCTTCACGTAGCCTCAGATGTGAAATTCATAACCCTAGCCAAATTTATAACAGCACCATTCTCCTTCCCCGTACCCATCTACCGTGTATATGTTTTGGGAAAGACTGGACGTCCTCAGCGGCAGAGCAGAACTTTGCCATCGTCAGCTCTAACAAGAACATGCACATTCAGAGATGAACATCACTCCTCACAGCTTCCTTCTTGAGTTCCAGATGCAAAATAGCACAGTAGGATACGACTCAATTATATGATTTTTTTTTTTGCTTTTTCCCTTTTTTTTAAACCAATTGAAACTCAATATTCTAATATTTGGGATAGTATTAAAGACTGTGATTATGCATTCACTTAAACATATTGCACAAGTATGCACAATACACAGTATTGCAGTACGTGAGTCTGTTATAGACAGACCTAAGCACGGCTGTCTCCTATCAATGGTGTTACACACTACATACAACACATTTTCTCTGTGTACATACGTGCACGCACTATGCAGATGTGGCCACCGTAACAGACATAGATCATACCGTAATCCTCATTTTGCTCTTCAGTACTAACCATTTCTATATTTTCTTTAGTGACTGCTTTGAGTTTATCTTCCATGCGCTGCAAAGACTGCATAAGTTCATCGTTTCTCTTCGTGAGGCACTTGTTCTTTTCCAGAAGAGGTTTACATTGCTTCTCAGCTTCTCGAACACGCTTCAACTGGATTGATAATAGCAACAAATAATTGTAAATAATCCAAATCAAACATTTTTTCTCCCTCCTTTGTTCGAAGTATTTTTGTTACCCCCCTGCTGGACTGCTGTCCCAGTAAAATGCCAAAGTGACGCCTACAGCATCCATAAATTGCCTTATCCATAAACCCCAAAGCATAACTCCGCATGTCTGTTTCTGAAAGACGGCTTTATCTACGGGACAACTCAGACACAGAGACAAATCATAACCGTAGAATCACAGAATGCCTGGGCTGAAAAGGACCTTAAAGATCACCTAGTTTCAACCCCCTGCTGTGGGCAGGGTTGGCAGCCACGGGAGCAGCCTGCCCGGGACCCCTCCAGGGACACCCACGGCTTCTCCACCGGCCCAGTCTGGGTCACAGCAGAGGCAGCACGGGAGTGAGGCTGGTTTCTAACGCCACACAGTGAAATACTTGTGCACGCGCACAACAAACTTTGTTTTAATCGACAAGTCACATCGTAACATTAAAACAACAAACCCCATAAGACAGGAATGTATCTTAGGGCTGCTTGGAAGTTCCAGTGATGGTACAACCAGAGCTCTAACCCAGATCAGTTCCTCTGAAAAATCAGTTCCAGCCAGTCACACTGAGTGTTTTATAGATAAAATTCCTTTTTCTAAGGAAGGACAAGGAAGATGGCACATGGCCGTGGAACGACACCGTCTCTGTGCCCAGATGAGCTACCTAACAAAGGCACTGTCCCAGTTCTCCCAGTTCTGCAATGCTGTTCGTCACTGGGAAGTCCCTGCCCCCTGCAGTTTGCCGAGGAAAGGACCGTCAGGGTTTCCTGTGGCTTTGTCTGAAGCAGGTTAGCAAGTACCTGAGGATCCCTTCTACTAACAGAAAAGGGGGAGGCAGCTAGGAAGTGTTTGATCTTTGATCAGCACAGTCGTGGACAAAACCACCACTTGTCCTGCCCTAAGAATGGAGTTAGTTGCTGCTGGCCTGAACGTTTCGTAAAGTGTATTTCCAGCAGATCTCCTCATCATATTGAATAAGATGTGTGCGTTGCAGCCACATCATGCAAGATCCAGCTTAGAAGCCTCTTAAAATGATTTATTTTCCTTGTGAAAAAACAGGCTGAACATGTAATGACATGCAACAGCTAACCAAGCTGACTCATCAGACTCCAAGCTATTCAATATCAGAGAAATTTGGGAGTTGAGAGCTTTTGATAACTGAAGAGAAACACATGAACATATCTGTAATTTCCGATCTTGATAAGACATTATTTTACAAATATTACATTAAGAACATTGAGGAGATCCAAGCCAGCTAAATTTATATGAAAGGAGTGCACTGGGACTCCTAGCTCAGGAATAATTAAAAACAAATATATCGAGAGTTGAATTTCACCACCCTCCTCCTTAATCACAGAAGTAGAAACATGGAGAGGTGAAAAAGCCAGGGTGCTGACCTCAACACACAGCTATCACCACCTAGGAGTAAATCAGATAAAGGGATCAATTCACCGTTGTCCATTCTCCCTAGATCTGATACCGAACTATTCTCAGCCTGGTCAAACACCAGGCTACTGACACCATTCCATTTGCAAGACAAGCCTCACCGTGCACTGTGGTATGCTCAGAAGGTCAAGGAGGGAACACAAGCATTCACACAGAAACCAACAAGCTTCTCCGCCCCAACTTCCTTGTGATTTTGTACTCGCACAACCTCATTGAAATAACTGTTTAATTCTAGGGCAAGAAAATCATCCTTAGCCTCCTGAGTGACTAGCCTGATGGATGGAAAAGGCATATCCATCACTGGCCACCATCCTTGGATCCTCCTCTCTTTGCCTTTCGCTATGGCTCCCGACCTCCTCCATCCGACAGTGCAAAGCTCACACACCAGTTCGTTTCGTTCGTCAACAAGCAACGTGTTCCTGTCTTCCAGCTTCCGGATCGTGGCGTTCAGCTCTGCTATCCTCTTCTGGTTTCTGCGCAAGTCCTGTTCATTGACAACAACACGATACAGTCACTGATTCTTTTCAAAATACACGCTCGGGAAAAGAATCCTCAAAAGCCACACACCAGTCAACTTAAGCTGTCATCATCAATAAACTACATTTATGGATTTTACAGTATTGAACATGCTGGCAAAAATACATGTATTCTTGGGAGAACGTATCTGGTTTGGGGGATACTTTAATTGAAAGTTTTCAACTGTTTAAAAAAATAAAGAGCAAACAACCAAAGAGATTTCAATATTTTTTTATGATGGGGAAGAAAAAAGTACAAAGCTAAAAAATTCTGGGGGTTTTTTTGCCCTTTCCCATGAATTGCTTCTATTTGCTGAGCCACTGTGTCAGGTGAACAAGTAAGGACATCCCTCTCAGCACCAATTGCTTTTACTTTCTTACTCCTCATTTGTACGTGTGTAAATGCCGGTGTATGCACACATCTGCGGGGTGAACATCGTATATTGAGTCACACAGCCAGGGAGTCCCAGCAAAGGGCGTGTATGTGGAGGGTAAGACAGAGGAAGAGGAGGATCTCCTAAGGGTCTCCCGGATTCTGCCCTCCCGCCCGCTCCCTGCCCACCCTCCCGATGCTATCTGTTTATCCAGGTAGCTTTGTTCGTGGAATGATTCTTTCAGAGGGGCATTAATTGTTTAAAGAGCTTTGTCCCACTAGCATCCCCTCTGAAGAATCCATGGATATAACTGCACTGCAGCGAATAAGAGTGGGAATGTTTCCCCAGGGCCTGAGAAAATATCAAGCAAGAGAAACACAGCCACGTTTCCGTGTTGCCGGGGCCGGTAAAACCTGCGTACAGGGCTGCTGCAGTGCTCCGAACCATCTCCAGCCCTTCCCGGGATCTCTCTCTTGGGACTGCTCATGTTGCACTCGGCTTCCTTCACCAAGAAGAGCTGCTCGTCCAGAGCTTCCTTCTGCAGCTGCAGCTTCTGCACGTAGCCCGTCTGCGTCTCCAGCTCCTTCTCCAAGGAAAAGATGATCCTGTCTTTAGCCTTGATCTCATCCATCTGAGTGAGAGAAACACCAGAACAGCGATATTATCGCGTAAAGGCAACAGCACTTCAGCCTCCTCCAACCTGGCCGAATACGATTTACTTAACAGCAGCGTTCAGCACCCAGCTCTGCTCCGTCACACAAACCAGCGCGCGCGAGGCTTCGGCCGTAACCGCACGTCGGCACAGGAGCACGTTCCCCGGCCCCGCACGAGCGCAGCCCAGGAGCTGAGCACGGGGCGATGTGTGAACGGATCACCGGATGAAGAGTTTCACACTGCATTCTGGTCGGTTATTTATACTCGTGAAAAATAAGTACCAGCTCTGACAAACTCAAAAAAGTTCAGGCGAGCTCCTGCGCGTGTGAACGCAGCTGCGTCAGCGGAGAGCAGCGGCTACGGCCCGACTGACAGGGGCTGTGCGGACCCAGCACCTCCTAAAGCCATCGCCGTGTTGTTCATCTTCTGCTGAGAGCAAGCTCAAGGCTGTTCACGTTATTGTTGCTTCATTTCTGCCTAATATCCCAGAACTATCCAAGAGAAAAAGAAGCGCCTCATTTCACCTCACAGCAACTCCAAGAATGATGGCTGAGAGGAAAATTTTAGATTAAAATTTTGAATAAGATCAGCCCCTACAAGCCTTGCAACCATAAAACCTGATACAGAGATGCTAATATCATCGAGCTCAAGAAAATTTAATGAACCGGAATTTGCAAATTACTCTGGCAAAATAAAAGTACTATTATCTGAGTTGATCTTAATATTACTAAATGGCTCAGTTTTATCCTGAGTTTCACTATAATTCCTTTTTATATTAAAATCCTGAAAGTAGATCCTCAATTTCAGATGAGAAAAAAAAAAGTAGATTGTCCTCACGGCTACACAGAATGGCAAATGGGGATCAAAATAACAAGAAGAATCGAAATTCAGAAGGCAGATGTGAAGAATCCACCACTACTCATCAGCACTATGTTATTGATCATTTTCCAACACAAGAATATAGAACACAGACACTGAACTGAGGGAAAAAAAAATAAATCTTTCTTGCCAGTTTCAACTGCCACTTCTTTTACTTAACTGTCAAATCTCGAATTCCAGTTTTCAAGCCAAACTCTCCAGCACTGCAAGCAGGTCCAGCTCCCTGGATGACAGGGAATCACGGCCACCTGCACCATCGCTGATGTTCATTGTCCCCAGTAATTACTGGAGGCTGGGCCAAGACCAACCCAAAAGATATCCCCCCGCCCTGCTGCCATGGTTCAGTGTGGTTAGGGACCGTCACAAGGGCTAAAGAAACTAACAACCTGCAAGGGCAGATGCACACTCTAACACCCTGCACTGCGCATGTATCAGCATCCCAGCAAGCCAGATCCGTAGGGACGAGGCCAGCCACCCTGCTGCCATCACAGCGGCTGCTCTCGCCAGCTCACCCTGATCTGTTTGCTGCTGAGAAATTACAGCGGGAAGTTTGCAATACTGCAGAGTCGTGTTACTCACAAAAAGCCAAGAGGCACAAGAGGCAAACCCAACAGCGTAAGAGAGCGCGTGAACTGTTTTGGTTACTGACCAGGCGGCGAATATCCCTTTCGCTCTCCCATTTGATCTTGGAAATGGCTTCCTGGTGGGACTGATGCTCGCTCCGCAGATCCCCCGCCTTGATCTTGTCGGCTTGGATCATGTTGTTAAGGGCCTCATCTACCTGCTTTTTGGCAGACTTCAGTTCAGTAATTTCCTGCAGGAGCTTAAGGCGCTCGGAGTCGAACTGTTTTCTGGCCTCTTCACGAGCCTCAATGGTCAGCGCTGTCCTTACTTTATCGCTGCTCCCATCCCGCAGCGCACACAGCGCCGACTTGAGACGTTGGATTTCGCTGTCCCGGACCTTCACCATCCGCGTCATCTCCTGCTCGTGCTGTTTGATGAGGTTCTCCCTCACCGCCTGCAGCTCCTTCATTTTCTCCTCATGGAGTTTGGCTTTCAGCTCCGTGATCTGCACGGTCTGCTTGCGCTGCTCCACCTCGCGGATGCGCTTCGTCTCTTGAGTCTTCTCTCTTTCGAGTTTAGCGACCTACATGGAGATAAAATGAAAGTCACCTGCCACCAACACCCCATCGTCCAGAGCAGCCCACCCGGACACGCAGCCGTGTCAAACTGGGAGGACCCTGTGCAGACCCTACATGATCCTCCCCCTCCTACAGCAAAACACGGCCCCACTCCAGGGGCATTCACACAGGGTTTACACTGCCTTCACACAGGGTTTACTCTGCCTTCACACAGGGTTTACTCTGCCTTTACTCGGGTTTTACTCTGCCTTCACTCAGCCAGAACAGCCCCCTCTTCTCCAGGTGTCCTGCCTCATGCAGTGACACTATCTGTGCGTTCAACACTTCCCCAGGAAAGACGACCCCCTGCATATGCACGCATTTGTCTAATAACCTGTTAACCCATCAGTCAACGTCAGACAAACTCCCCAGAAAATTAGAGGCCCCAGAAATAACGAGGTTCCTACAAGCTCCACGACAACGGGCAGTCAGCCAGAGGAGGGAGGAGGGCTGGCCTCTGCAGGATCCCGGCCGAGCTGAGGGGCAAGCCCAGGAAACATTTCATCTTTTACAGATGCTCTTACCCACACACGGAGCTTTACAGGCATGTGTAGTCACTTCTTAGACAAATATCAAGATGAAAAATAAAAAAGGCACCGTTGCGGTATCGGGCGGTGATCGGAGGATGTCTGTTTCACTGGTTATTACACTTAGAGAACAGCTCGCTTTGCCTGAAGGATGTCCTTTGCTACTCACTTCTGAGAAGCAAGCCACTCATTGCGGACACCCAAACTGCTTTGCTGAAAGGTTAGAGGTATCTTTCCACGCCATGCCAGAACAGACCACTTACAATAACTGCACGCAGCACGGTGCCGTGCATTCAACTCCCTTTTTAATAAACAGGAGGAGAGGTGTCACGAGAAAGAAGAGGGCATCAGGCTCTTTTCTAACCATGAGTAAAAGGAATGAAGGCAAACCAAAAACCTGTCCTAAGGACCTCAGGGTTGAAGGGCAGGATCTATGCTTGTCTGTGAAGGAATCAAAGAGCCAGGCTGAGGGACTTCAGCCTTTTCCATGGAAGCAACAGGACACCCACAGTAAGATGTTGTATGTGGAGACAGAATCAGAACACTGTTCCAGCTGATCTCTGTGACACTGTTTCCATGGGTTTCTCTCCTTCAGTGCAGACACCGTTACAACCAAACCCTCACTCACTCACCTTAGATTTCTCCTGATGCAGCTCAATTTGAATGTCTGTCAGCTTGGTCCTGAGCTCCTCATTGGCAGCCTGTAGGGCAACAATCAGTGCCTCAGGCTTTTCGCCCTTGCTACGTCCTTTTTTTGACATGGTTTCTTATCAGTGAGAGTCCACGTGTTTAATTATTTCAGATATGGACTGCCATCTTCTTCTGTTCCTTCCAGTGCCAGGTAGCTCAGCACCTACTGCATGACGTTCCTGAAGGTCCTGGATTCAGCTGCTTTGGAAGCCCTGCAAGAAATAAGACACACCAGGATCAGTCGGTGGACGCTGCAGCGTGGTTACAGAACACAGGAGATAGCTCCCTTCTCCAAACACTGCAACCTCTGCCTGAAAACCTGCAAAGCGGGTCCCAGAGCAATCAGGCTCCTGGTCACGTCTGGTGTGCGGGTGGGGATGCCACACGTGTCCCTTTCCTGTTCCCAGAAAGGGGCACCACGCAATGGGGACAGGAGTTCGCTTACCAGGAGGATCAGAGCTGTTGAGAGCACAGGACTAAAAGGAGAGGTCACTTGAACCCAAGCCTTGCAGCCTGAGAAACCACAAAGCACGGCAGTCTCAGGGATCGACCAATATCTTCCTCCCACCCTTCCCAGCCCCTGATCCCCCCGAGATCCTGTGCCAAACTCAAAGACTTTCCACAACACCGACAATCTGCCACAGGGGAAATTCTGTCCGGAGCCGAAGCGATGCGGCGAGCTGAAACCCAAGCACCCCAGGAAGACAGCAGGTCAGGAAGCCAGGGGTTTTCTGCATCACTAAGAACACCAGCGGCCCTCTGTCCCAAACACCTGCTGGGGTCTGGGTCTGGGTCTGGGTTGGTTTTGGTTTTTACTTTTGGTGGATCCAGGGGGAGGGTCGCATTTGTCTTGGTTACTGGCACTGCTGACAGCCTTGGATAGAGAGGTGTTCTGTCCACCCCCTAAATAAACGTGGGTTTAACAAGCTCCCCAGGAACTTCTGTGTCCATGTGTCCCGGCACTGAACAGGGATTGAGACGGTGCCACGTTCATGTCACACAGTCACTCTGACATGCCCACCGCATCCATGAAACCTGCACGAACGACCCGCATCCTCCGAGACAACAGCAGAATCCTCAGCAAGGAACGTCATCGTGACCAAACACACAATTCACTTCTTCCAGCCATACCGACCCTGCTGTCCCGAAAGCACCGTCCTGTATCACCCAGGGCTGGTGCCCTTGGATGGATCAGCTCAGAGAAATGAAAAGGACCACGGCATTCCCAGGTTGTGGGAATAACACGACCCTAATAACCGTTTCAAAACCCGGCAGTCGTTTGGCAGTGCAGCTATTTAGAGATTGCAAGAAGCGTCTGTCAGATGTCGGTAAGCAAAAAGACCGGCAGAATTATTTTCTATGAATGACTGCCAAGTACAGTAGCAGCTGGAGCATCTCCTATCAGCTTTTCCCTCTCCCAGCAGCCTGCAGGAAAGCCTTCCTTACTGCTTTGTCCCCACAAAGACGCCAGCACCATCCACAAAGAAAATACAATTATCCGCACAACACACCGAGATCTTCACAGAGCCCCCCCCCGCTAACCAGAGCTGCATCTGTCCCAAAGCGGCACGGATGCTACGCAGTCTGAAGGCATCAAATTCTAGAGCAGATCATGATTAATACTGTAAGACAAATCCGCTCCGTGTAATTTCTAAATCTCTTCCCTTCTCAGCTTTAAAACAAACGAGAAAGTCCTGCGAGATCGGTGTAGGGAAGAAAAGGGGTCAGATCTGAGTAGATTTCAATACAGTCTCAAAACAGAGCTGGTTTAAAAAAATTCATAATGTAGGTAGTGTAAAAAATCCTAAAAAATAAGAATTTCCCTGCCTAACAGAAAATAAATGGAAACTTCTCTTTTGGAAATATTTAAACCATCTTATTAAATCGCCCTGCTACTGTGAAATCAATGCATGACTGTTGAGAACAGTATTTTGATTTATATACTGTCACACTTAAAAATTAAACAGCTGCATCAAAACCAAGCGGCTTCATCAATCCAAGCACTAATTAAATGTTGAAAACTGTAGCAAAAGGGTTGCTTCAGTTCTCAGCACCTGTGAGTTTTGTGAAGATTTATTTGCCAAATCTGACACCAACTAGTGATTTGGCAGAACAGCTTTTACAGCACAGAGAAAAAAATCTTAACAGATAGCAGCCACTGACTTCACAGAATAGTCACAGAGTCACAGGATGGTCTGGGGGGGGAGGGAGCTTACAGCCCACCCAGTGCCACCCCCTGCCATGGGCAGGGACCCCTCCCACCAGCCCAGGTTGCCCAAAGCCTCATCCAGCCTGGCCTTGAACCCCTCCAGGGATGGGGATACAAATCCATACCCACCCCTACGACAGACGAAAGCACAGCCTTTAAAGGCCACGGAGCTGTGTTTGACTAGTTTGCAGCAGTTCTTCCCTGGGTTTGCAGGTTCTTAACGCAAATGAAGAAAACTAACGCAGAGACCACTGCGAAGGTTTTTCATCCTCAGCAATCCTGGTGGCCTTTGTTCTCCATCTCTGGCAGCAATCTGCCACCACTTCCAGAGAGACCCCCACAAAACGGCAAAGCCCCCTTGGAACTCGAGTCGTTCCAGGGCTTATCTGCTGGAAACCATCCCTGTAGCTGGACTGGACACATGCTAGGTCGCCGATCTGGTCTTAAGCAGTATTTTCAGGAAATAACGTTTCCACATAAGCCAGGTCCCATCTCTGCAACAATTCCGTAAGCGACAGGGGAACGCTGGCCGTACACGTTTCCCTCTCTCCAAAGCCCGTCCCATTTTGCTTGCGGGATCTGAATAAATACAAAATTAAGTCTTTGCTTTGGCTTTTACTTACCAGGTTTCATCTACGTTTTGCATTGTTTTAGGATAAAATCCAAGCCCTAATTACGGCATTCCAAGCTGTGTGTGTTACGTTACGTAATGGAATGCATGATCAATGAAAACTGTTATTAAAAGTACGATTTACATTACTTCAGTATGAAATCATAATCCAGCATCCCAAGATCAACCCAAAAACTCAGCTCAGACTTGTTGCAAATATTTGCAGCATTTGTACCGTTCTGCACCTCTGTTCACAGTCAGAACACGGGAAATCTCACACGCTGGCAGTTCACTTGTGGTTTATTCCTCAGAACGGTGACAAACAGCCCCGCAGAGCAAACCCCAGACACCCCCTGCTTTGGCTGCACAAAAATCGTAGCACTGCAGTTAGATTTTTAATCGACACCGGAACAATTTTCAGGAATGTTAAAATGCTTCCAGAACTGAACTCACAGCATCCCTGGGATCGAGGCTTTGCAGGAGGAACATAAGATGAACCTGGGGCTGCTGGGCTGCTCGCGCTAAAACCACCACTGGCCCTTGCTCTAAAACACGAACCAAAACCCTCCGTCCGAGCTGCCGGCGGCTCCATGGAAACAGTCAAAGGGGACAGAAACATTATTGTTATCTGCAGCAGAGCTGAGATTGGCTAAACCAATATTCTCGTATTCTGTGGCCAAAATACAATCTGTCTCTTCTTCACACAATGATGTCCCCAGAAGCTGCCGTAACATGATGCACACTGCGAGGGACAGCACCACTGAAAACACAAAACCCTGCCCCATCCTGAACGGAAACAGAAATTTTCCAGAACTGACATTTTTCAGAAGGAGATGCACAGGGACACAGGTTGGACACGCTGCTCGGAATGGCAGGAGAGTCGGGAAAAGGAGGAACTCTATCCCCCTGCCCAGTCATTGCGAGACGGGGGTCTAACCAAACGTTTCTGTGGCTTTTTACTTTTATTATTTGAGGCCCTTTCTTAGTTTACTGAAAAGATGGTTTTATAAATGTACTTGATGCAAACACTCAACCGCTGCCAGAGGAACACACACAGCCTGAAACATTGCCGTTCCCAGGGTTTATGGTGCCAGGCTCTCCTTTGATTTCAGCACCTCAGCAAAAACAACCGAAACGCATATAAACAGGAAAGCAACAAACAGCGAGGGAAAGTTCATGCCCCAGATCTGTCTCCGGGAAACCTTTCCTTTTCCCTCTCTCTAAAGGCCACGGCTGCCTTCAGGTATCAGAGGAGGATTTTTACATTCACTACTAAAGACTGACAGATATTTAAGGAATTTTTCTGTTTAAAGGAAGAGGGCTAACCGGTGAAAGTTTTTGCCATTTTGAGCTCAGCTCGTGCTACAGCCGATGAAGGCAGATATTGGTGTCAGGATGAATAAGAGAAATCTGCACTCTGGTCTCCTGCATCACTCGTCACGACGTAGATCTCTACGATGAATTCTTTGCTTTTCTGGACGCCTTACTTCCAAACAGATCACCATCTTCTTGCAGTTTCTTACCAGCTTGCAGTTCAATGCAACTTCAAACCACGCATTCTCTCCTCCCGCCGCTGTCACTGCCAGTGCCTTGCAGAGCCTCCTGTACACGTTGCTCTCGTTTCCCACGTCCTACACCCCTCTTGCCCTCTCCTTCCATTTTCTGGGAAAATAATCTGAATGTTCCCATTGCCAGGGAAACTCAGCAAAAAGCTAAGCCAACATGAATTACAGTTTGTCTCTTCACATCAGATTTTCAGCAGGAATGAATGCCAATATCCCATCAGCCATTTCTTTCCATCTTTTAGAGTCAAACCACCTTCAAAAATAAAAACATTACAAGCAACACGCACCAGAAACACCCAAGTGTGTTCACGTGTGACCAGAGCTGCTCTTTCTAATTTCTGAATTGTTGTGATTCTTCCCCTTCCATCACACATCGAAGGACAGGTTCCTTCGACATCTCTCGAGTCTGTGAGCAGTTCAGCAACGGTCCGAAACAGGACTTTCACCAGGTAACACTGGAAAGCTTCTTTTCTATCAAAAGCATTGATCAGCCAAGGGACAAGCAGCTGTCACTGCCTGCCCTCCAACAGAACAAATCGAATTAAAACTCACCGCGCAACGTCACACGCACGGACCTCAGCAGCTCTACTCGTAAGGGGAAGAACGTGACAAATAAACAACCAGGATAAAGTGAAACTCGTGCTAACTTTACTATTTAAAAACTACCCTGAAATTTGCAGGAGAGTTTTTAGCTGAGCTGTGTTGCTTTAGAAACGGGAGCATCAGCCAGTACTGACGAGGGGAGCAGCAGGCGATGGGCTGGATTCCCACCTGGCGAAGGTGGAGCATGAGACGGCACCCGTTAAACCCGGCTGGGACGCCGGTTCATACAATTAAAAGGTTTCGTTTATTCCTTCAGGATACTGTCTTGAACACACAGATTGCCCTTCAGGCTGCATCTGAAACCAGAAAAACATCTTACGGGAATCAGAGAGATTCACTAGGCACTAACTGGATATAATTTCAAATCAATCTCCAAGGACAACGCCTACACCTTCTCCGAGTTCACCTGCCACACCGATCACTGACACCGGCTGCATGTTCCAGGAAAACGGCAACATGTAGGTCACGCTGTGACCTACAAAAATACGTGACGCAACTCGAAAGGGATCCGCTGGCACAGACCCTCGCACGCGCGGCTGCACCCCGCTGGATGTGTACTAGCTCCCAGCTGTGCCTCTGCAACACGCAGTGGATGCACTCTGAACTTACAGGTTCATTCTTTAAAGCATTTCCAAATCAATTAACGCAACCTTTTGCTTAGTTATAAGCTACCGAACAGTAACCAACACAACTGTTCTTTCGGCTGGAAATTACCCCACGTTCTTCCACTGCAGCAGTCCCCACGCACTCCCGCTGGTTGTGACTGATCGTAATTTCCCACCAGAGAGGGAGGTGAGAAGGGGACATTACTAAGGGTCGTGTTAAATTAAAGCAGATTCTCCAAAAACGACTGCATCTCGTTTTGTTCCTCACCAACGCACAGAGACGGAACATAGCAGAAAGTACAAATAAATCCCACATAGAAAAATGCCATGAGTTAATTGACAAATAACAGAACTTCAAGAACCAAAAGAACATTCATGTTGATGAAAATGTAAGTGTATATTACGTATTAATACAATTTTAAGTCTTTTTAAAATTAACCACTAACATATTTGTACCCCAAGCCTACCCCAAATACATGCAAAACAGGACAGCACTGATTCTAATTAATTTCTATCACCTGTAACATTAACAGTTCCAAGGATTTTGCATACACCTTGGAAAAGAATAATTAAAAGTATTTCTGCATCCATTTTAAAATCCACTCAGTGAATTTCAGCAATTCAGCACACACACATCAAAAATTTTAAAACTCCAGAAACCCTAACTCCCCCGTTCTCATTTTCTCACTCATTACGGATTACCCTAAACCACCTGACACAGAAACTGCTCTTTCTTCTTCTTTTCAGTTTTAATTTCAATGTTATTTGGACCTTTTGTTTACAGTCCATGCAATGTAAGGTTTAACAAATCTTTCCCCCAAACAGTTAAAAGAATATTATAATAAACATTTTCAACAAAATTCAACAAACGGGCTGACAAATGGAGCGCAGGTGTGAAGGGGAGATATCACCTCCTGGGTGCAGGGACGCGTGAAGGGAGACAAGGTGCACTTTAGCATCAATTAATTCAAATCATGCATTGTGTTATTTTTTATAAAACAATCTGAGACAATGTAATACTTTGCATTCTCATTTTTAACACAAGACCTGGCACACCACGGAGCTGTTCTGTCTAAAGGATTTTCTCAGGTACGCGGGTCTGTGTTGTTGCTCATCACAGCGACACCTCATCCAGCGCTGGGCGCAGAACTGGGGTCTATCCGCTCTCCGTTTCTGTTCCTTGTTTGCTGGGGTTTGTTTGGCTGTTAACTAAGAGGATTTCCTTGCGCAGCTGTGTCCTGGAACGCTGCTGCATTATCCCCCCTTCCCTGCGCAGCTGTGCCGTGGGGATGGTCACACACATCAGCTCCTCTTCTGGCGACGGCTGGTTCCGACCGTTTAACGCAGGGAACCGGCTGCGCTGCCCAAACCTGGTCTCCCCCGTAAGACACGGGTCCTAACATTCCCAGGACGTGTGACGGTTTCTCAGCTACCCGTCAGTGATCCAAATGCAGGGCGAGCAAATCATCCAGCACCAGAAATTTTACTGAGATGACCTGAAAGCCTGCATCCCTGAAGGTGCTGGTGTGTCACTGTTCTCCCTTCCAAGCTCCCCGGATGTTTCAGAACCTGGGCTGCAGACTCGGATCCACGCTGGTTTTCTGTCACCCACAGAGCAGCTGTATTTACGCTCATTTAACTCGACAGCGTTCAGTGCAGCTCGACCATGGAGCTTTTCTCACGACTCTTCCAACAGGCCGTTGAATTTTCTATTTAGAGCCCCACCTCCTGGAGCAAAGATTTCCAGTCCTCATAATTTAAAGGAGAAATTCAAACAGACCTCAAAGATACAGAAACGAGAAGTACTACAACCATCACATTTTTCCACCCTCATGAATTCTCAATCTTGAGCGCTGATGACACAGAGAACTGCAGACATGGTTTGCACAGACATGGATGATATCACTAAAGAGAAGGCAGCAGAGAATCCACCTCTGAGGATGGGGAGATAAATTTGTCACAATCTGGTAAAGACCAGATCTCCACGCGATATCGATTTAGAGAGGAACTTTGAAGAGAATACCTGCTGGCAAGCTATTGATTTAGAAACACAAAATGCAAACATGCCTTTGTAAATTCAAGTAAAATAATTGTTTTTAAAGAATAAACATCTGTTTCGCAGTCTCGTAACCCAAGTATTTTATTGTCGTGCACAAAGATTAAAGAGAAATCTGACAGAACCCAGAAGATACAAAGAATGACTGACTAGAAAGTGATCCCAAATTCCAGTACCACGTAAGGACTGTTTCGCTGCCTCACAGCTTCACAAAGCAAAAAGAAAACACAAATATTGACCACGACGAAAAATGACCATGGCTCAGCAGTGAAAGCCAAGTTGTAAGCATCCCATAGTTCGGTTAAAAAGAAGACAGAAAAAGAAAAGACTACAACAAACTACTTGTATTTGAGCTGCTCAAGTTACACCTGACTCGTACCAGCCTTACAACAGTGGAATCCACCACCGTACCTTTACGGTCAGAGGACTGTTTTTATGCACTTATTGAACCACAATATCAACTGTCAAAAGGATGACTAGAAATCAAAATTGAGAATTATCCTGGACATCATTTTGTCAGTTATGCTTCACAATATTTTCCTGACTTGAATACCCTGAGGTCACTTGTCCTTCGTAATGACTGAGACATTATGCAGCACCTCTCCGGCTACCTTAAGCTCTTGATAATAGAAGGTCTGGCAGAACCCAGCATGCATTTACAAATCACCTCCTTAACACACAATCATGTTTTAGCTGTACCTTATGGTCAGCTCCCAATAAGCAGGATACCGGAGTTCTTATTCGGGAGATTATTTATCTGGGAATGGCCTCTGGAAGCAGAGGTATCATCAGAAGCCACCGAAAGGCAACAGGCACAAGGTTATCGGAAGGGAGGGCGAGGCCATGCCTGAGCGTCTGCAATATCCCAGAGCCTGACGTTAGGCTTGGGGCAGCACTGGGGAAATACCTGGCCCCAGTTCATCTCACGGCGAGGGCCGTGTTCCTGCACCGTAGGAACAGAACAGAGCCCAGATCAGCAGGTCAGAGAGGCTGCAGCATCTGCCACCGGCAGCCGGGTCCCTTCAGCCAGGAGCTCTGCCGACAACCAGAAGACCCCAGCAGCCCACCCCTGCCGCAGTCCTGGGCCAGGGACAGGGCCGAGGGGCAACCACATCAACAGCTGCTGGCAGCCACCTCCCCCAGGCAGGTCCTGGGGAATTCCCAATAGAAACTTCCCAGCCCTTCGTCCCTGAGGGTCCTCCTCGGGACCCCGCTCACTGTGGAAGCAAGGGTGCAACTGGCTGCAACCCCATGAACTTGACTGGAACCACAGAACACCTGGAGCTGGAAGGGACCCGTAAGGATCATCCAGCCCAACTCCCTGCTCCTCGCAGGACTCCCTGACACTAACCCATACGACTACGAGCGTTGTCCAGACGCTCCCTGAACTCCGACAGCCTGGGTGCCGTGACCACGTCCCTGGGGAGCCCGTTCCAGGGACCCACCACCCTCCCGGTGAAGAACCTTTTCCTGAGGTCCGGTCTGCACTTCCCCTGGTCCAGCTTCATCCCATTTCCTTGCGTCCGATCGCTGGTCACCAGACGGAAGATCAGCGCGTCCCCTCCACTGTCCCCCCGAGGAAGCTGCAGAGTGTGAAGAGCCCCCCTCAGCCTGCTCTTCCCCAGGCTGAACACACCAAGTGACCCCAGCTGATACCAATGGAGTCCAAACGTAACCCTACGGAAACGTGCTCTGACCGTCACGCAGGACATTCACAAGGTGGAGGAGGGAACTTTGTACAAAACCAGGAACTTTGCAGCCCTCGAGGATGTACAGGATGCTGGCACAGCAATTGGCAAGAACCACCGCAGCTGAAGGGACCCTCACCTCAGAAGGAGCAGGGGCACTTACCCAAACGACCACCCGGGACCCCGCGCAGGTGTAGTTTAGTTTTGCAGCGCCAGCATTATGCTAATGTCATAGGCAGGACTGGGCGTGACGTGTGTACCAGGTAAGCAAGCTAGGCCAGTCCTAGTGTACAAATACTGCAAGTTTTCTGTTCAACTTTGCACTCGATTTGGGAACGTCCCCCAGTGCCCGACTCTGTGCACTACTGAACACAGCAATGTCTCCTTCCCAAACATAGTCTCTTTGTCGGCGTTTCGGGAGTTACATTCGATAACACAGCTGCTCCTCACAAGTCTTGTCCTCGAGACCTTTCACCATCTTGGTCGCTCTCCTCTGGACACACTCTAACAGTTTGATGTCCTTCTGGTACTGAGCCGCCCATGGTGTCTTTGGTTGCTGCAGAACTACTTAAAGAGCAGACGTTTCACGCCCTCTTCAACAATGACCAGCTTAACCACTCTCAGAGCTCACCAATATCATAACCACTCCCGGAGAACCTCCTAGAATCACCAGGTATTTACCTCACTCAAGCAGCAATCGGAACCTGGTCGAGTGCCAGCAACACGAGCATTTACAGCGCAGCAGGCCTGGATTTGAAATTCATATGTAGAGCCACAGGCCAGATCAATAGAAACAAAACCTGAGTCAGAGCAGAAGCAATAAACCTCACATCACCGCTTGAAAAGGGACAAAACAGTCTCCTGATGGGCTAGACCTGGCATGATACACGCATGCACCAGTGCAGAATTTGACCCAGCAAATAAGAGACATTGAGGATGGGACACCAACGTGTCACCTGACAGTGATGCGTAGGACAGTATCAGAATGCAAATGTTTTAAAAACCACGTCTCATTCATTTCTTCCTTACAAGAGTTCCAATCAAGCTTTTAAAATACATGTTCCCAGCTTACAAAGTATACTCAGCATCTTTTCTATATTTGCATTCACAGCAAAAAAACAGAGGCAGCCTACAAATGATTATTCAGGGCCATGAGACAGCGCGAATGCACAATCCAGATCTGCCCTAAGCAGCCATCATGAAATCGAGGGACCGCAGCCCCGAGACTTCAGAATAAACCGCACACCAGCCCAAGCGGCGTGTCCCACCCGTCAATGGCTGTGCCAACAGGCGTGTGGCACGTACAAAGAGCAGCATCACGGGGACCGTGCTCCGGGAGGCTGTGTTCGCACGCACACCCCGGGCACGCACAGGTGCATCCCCACGGACACGCCCGGTGCGGGGCCCAGCGCCACGGGCGGGGACGGTGCGCGGCCGGGGGCGATCGGACCCGGGAGCGCCCCCAGCCCCCGCCCCGCTGCCCCCCGCAGGCTCCGCCGGCTGCAGCCGCCCCGCGGCCCGGACCCCCCGTGCTCCGGACCCGCGATCGCACCGCGGAGGGCGAGACAATGACCGGCCGGGAGCGCGGCTGCGGCGGCTCCGGCACGGTGCTGCGGCGTCCTGCCACGCCTCGCCCTCGTCTCCATCATCTCCCTCATCTCCCTCTCCATCCCCGCCGCCCTCCCCTCCCTCACCTCCATCATCTCCATCGCGCTCCTCCGCCGCGCCCTCCTCCTCCCTCTCCATCGCTCCACCGCCGGCTCCGGCTCGTCCCCCCCCCCATCACCACCTCACCCCCCGCTCCCTCTC
>VZTO01004281.1:270127-320889 GCA_013400615.1 Syrrhaptes paradoxus
CCCCCCCGTACCTCGGTGAGCGCGGGCGGCGGCGGCAGCTCGCTCAGCGGCAGAGGGTCCAGCGCGAAGGCCAGCTCGGAGGCCCTGGGGGAGAGACACCGTCAGCGCCGCGCCCGCCGCCGCCGCGCCCNGAGGGGTGGGAAGCAGAGGAGCTCTGTGCTAAAAGGTAACTTTTCCTTCCCTCTTACCAGGTATCTAGAGTACATATACAAGAAGTAAGCTTTCTGACTCTTGCAGCCCCGTAGAAAGTAGGCAGCCCTGTCATATTCCTTTAGATCAAAGTAAGACTTGGCCAACATGTAGGCATCCAGATCACGAGCATCCTCCTGTAGGGACACAGAAGAGTTTTAAGACCTCAGAAGCTCTGTAACTAGGGGATTTTCCTAAAGTATGTCAAACACATCGATGAAATTGCTCTGAGAGCTAAAAACATAGCTTATTCATCCTCAGAGATGGTTTGAGTATAACCAGAAAAGTTTCTCCATTCCCTCACAGGATCAGATTCCTACATCTCAAATAATGAGTACAGACTAGATGGAAACATTTAAACTAAACAGCGAGATTCCAGAAAAGAAACTGTGTCAAGCTGCCAGAAGGCATGAATTAGCTCT
The DNA here is from genome assembly GCA_013400615.1 of Syrrhaptes paradoxus. NCBI lineage: Eukaryota > Metazoa > Chordata > Aves > Pterocliformes > Pteroclidae > Syrrhaptes > Syrrhaptes paradoxus. The sequence goes on from VZTO01004281.1 coordinate 270,739, forward strand.
TCGGCGACTATAATCGACCATAAATAAGAAACCTACTCGGGAACTCCATACCAAACAGTATTAACCCACTAACTGAAATGCAAACATTTCCTTGGTAACTCTGCCTTGAAATGCACTTCTGACACGTCACCCTGCCGTAATTTACCAAAACAGCATGTACCTAGAAGTCCCCTGTACACCTGCGGGGGTGGGGATGGAGATACAGGCTCAGCGGCACAACGGGACCCGTGTCGCGAGAAGCTTCGGCCGCGGTGAAGACGAATGAAAACACAAACGAAGGAGCGTGAGCTCAAGTTTCGCTCACAAGAGTGTCTCCCTCGGGGCACAGGAGCACACGGAACAGCAGCTCCCACCCCGCCCCGCACCCAGCCCCGGGAGCTGCCAGCGCCTGGCACAGCCCCGCTCCGCGCGGCGACCGCGCTGCTTCCCAGACCGCCGCGGGAAGGGCCGCGAACCAGCCGCCCGCGAGCGGAGCTGCCCCCGCGCTGCCCCCGAGCCCGCACCGNACTCACCACTTCCCGCTGTGCTGCAGCCCGCGCTCCCGGCTCCGCGCCGCCACGCTCAGCAGCTGCTTCTTCACCTCCCGCAGGTCCGAGAAGTCGCTGCTTCCCAGCCCCGCCGACACTCCCGCAGCCGCCATCGCGCCCGCTCCTGGCAGCCAATCCCCGCCCCGCACACTGCGGCCGCCGGCCAATCCCCACCTCGCACACTGCGCCGCCTTCCCCTTCCTCCCGGTAGACGCAGCTCTCTCATTGGTGAGCTCGAAGAGCCTGATTCCCAATCACAGCAGGCGCGCGGAAGCCGCGGCGCTCGATTGGCCGGAGGGCGAGGGGGCGGGCCCTCGCGGGGCGGTGCCTACTGGGCGGGAACAGGGCTCCGGGACGGAGCGGCTGTGGAGGCCGTCGGGAGGTGAGGGGCTGCGGGCGTGGAGCCATCCCTCCCTCCACTGGGTCTGGGCTTTGCGGGTTTTCATTCTTCAGCAGTTTGCCCCCGCTGCTTGCATGCGGTCGGAGCGTTGTTAGGTGTCCAGGCCCCGTTCTTCCCGCTGAGGCAGATGATTGTCTTTCTTTAACAGATGCCTCCCCCGAGGCGCAGAAGCGGATGTTTTCTGAGGCGACAGAGTGAGGAGAAACGAGGACTAGAGAGGAGAAACGAGGACTAGAGAAACCCGGAAGAGGGCCTCTCGAGAAGTCCGAGAAAGGGTCAGTACCATAAGGAGACTTTTCGGAGGGCCTTCTCCCAGTTAGCAGCGGCTGAAAATCTTATTCACTGCTGACTTAGTATTTAATTTATTCTGAATTTTCCATCTCAGTTATGTAATTAAAATTCATCTGGTTTGAGTCTTAGACTGGCGGTGCCCGCTGTTGGATGAAAGCTGGGGACACAAATCCAGTAACATTGAAGCATCATAATCACTCTGAGGCCAAGAAACACCAGATTTTGCTTCTAGTTGGTTGGCTCCTAACTGATAGCAGAAACACACGTTGTGTAGGGTGTCTGTACTACCTGGCCCTCAGATTCTAGTCTTCAAGGTCATCTGATTTTCTCTTAGTGGGGTATTTCAATTTGTCTTAGTACTGATAACACCTCCCAACTTTTCATCAGGAAAATTTCACTCACTGCTACTTCCTGTGCTAAAAATCATAATTTAAAAACATTAAGTAGAATAAGTCCTAATACTGGTCTCTCAAGCCTGTTCTTTTAACCCGGTATGTTCTTCATTTTGGCCTCTGTGTATTTTCCTGTTGCATTTTTCTTGTGATGCTCTCAGAACTTCACTGGAATTACACTAGGATGTAGTTTAATTCTGTATCTTTTTTATGATGTTTGGTTCTAACAGTACAGAAAATTTAAGCCCTTGTTTTGGGATCATTGTGTTCCACAGCTTTTTAAGTTTGAAATCTTTAAGCTTGACATCTAGGCAAATATCCTTTGTGTCAGGTTCCCGATGCATGCCGCTTGGGCAGCTGTGCTCTAGCTGTTCCTGCGATTGCTGATTTAGAAGAGCAGCAGTTCTGACCGGGTGTGACAGACTGAGTTGTCCAGCGAGAAAACTTTCCTGTACCCAGCCAGAGGGATGTGGGTGTGCGAAGAGCTGTCACTGCGGAGCTCAGCGGCTGCGGAAATGGTTGGTTGTGGTTCCAGGGGCTCAGCAGAAGGTGGCGCTTTGGGCTCTCTCTTGGAGCAGCACGGAGCGGATGAGAGGGTCCTTGATGGTGGCTGGGAGTTCAATAATTCAGTTTCTCAAGACTTGCTTCATAATGAGAACTCGTAATTCTTCCTGTCATTCCGTTGTGTAATAGATGCGTCCTTTAAGTGACACCCAGGGGTGGCTTTTAGAGCAGGGGACTAATTAAATCCTCTGTGCATGAAAACTGATGATATCTTAGGGAGACACAGGTTAACTAAGCTGCAGTGACTGGGTGCTGCTGGAGGAGCAGGAGTTTGTTCATCGTGTCATCGAGGAGACCGTCTCTAGTCCCTCACAGGCACACGGTAACAAAACCAGGGAAGGTCAGAGTGTGTGTCAGGCGGGGGGGTGAATTAAGTCCGTCATTCAAACAGGTTGTGTAGATGCTGTTACTTTAAAAGGATTTTTTTTTTCAAAGTTAAAATCTTCAAACGTACAGCTGGTGCTCAATGAAATCCAGTGTCAGTGGTCTTTACCAAGTCAAAGGTCTTGCCAATACAGGAAATTTAATCTGTTGGCAGAGTAAATCCAGGCCTCTGCACTGTCTGAATTCAACTTCTTTATCATGATGCTGTCAAACTGTGCTTTTTAACTTATTTGGACGTCAGCTATGATTACAGGTTCTTCTGTAAATTTACACTTAAGAACTTCCTTTCTGCTGTTGGTTGTATTCTCTATTTAGCACAGTTAATGCAACTCCTGCTTTCGCTTGTTGTGCCGTCTGCCAGGACATCATTAGATGAGCGCTTGGAAACCATGTGACCCTAAGATGTGAGGGAAACCATTTATACATGATTTACATCAAGACTGAAGAATAAATTTTCACAAACTGTGGATAGCTTCAAAAGGCAAGAGATTGCCAGTCAGAAAAAAAAAAAAAAAAAGCAGTGGCTTATGCTATAACTGGTTTTTGGATACTTGAATTGTACTATTTCAAGTGAAATTCGAAGGTAACTTCTTTAGGACTACAAAACTACAAACTACACACTCTAAAATCTTGGCCCCTTTTTTGCCCCTTTTTCACCTCTTTTTCTCCCTGCAAAGTAACGTAGAGAGTGGTTTGTAACTCCTGTGTGTATCTGCTGTGAGGAAGTTCTCAACGTAGGATTTCCTGTGCTCTGAGAAGCAGTTTCAAAACCAGCTGGCAAAGCCTGGGCTGCCGGGATCATCGACGTGGCTGCTTTGTGCTTGTGCTGGCTCTGACCTGGTTATCCCAGCAGTGAAAGTGACAATCTGACACTGGTCCCGGTTGTTCTGGAGGTGACTGCTGGCAGAGGCATTAACGGTTGTTTCAGGTAGTGTAAATCTTTTAAGTCCAAGACAGATCTGTGAGTGGACAAAGTGGGAACATTGTGAATAAACAAACACAAAAAGAATGCAAACCTGCAGGAGGAGGAAGAATTGTTTAGTATAAACTGGAGGTCCAACAATTTATATGAAATTAAGAATGTAATGAAAAAAGCAGAACAAGGCTTTCTAGTGAGGTGCATTAGTGTGGTCAGTGATCTCGTTGGGGCAAAAATAGGCACACTCAGTGCTGTGGGACACTTGAAATGCTCTGAAAAATGGGATGTGAGAGTTTGCAGTCTTTGGGCAGAATGGAAAGGGTGGGTTTTAATGTGATTTTTCTGTCTTCAATTTGTGGTAATTTTCCCCCCATTATTTCTTCATGTATATACCAATTTTTAATCTAGTAAATCATGCACGCCGCATAACAAAACCAGGGAGCCATTTATTAATTATGGAGAGTTGACTGGAGGATATCTCCTGTGACAAAGTTGCGTTATAGTCCCCAGCCATAGTGATGACCAGTACGATGTAAAGTGTCCGACGTCCAGCATGTTAACATGAGTAATGGAGCATGGACCATGATCTTTTTTCCCCACAGTTTGATGCAGTGTTATCTACCCTTTACCCTTAGGTGGCTTTATAACTGCCCTGATTGAAAACAGATGTATCTTTGTTACAGGCATGATAGAATAATATCATTCCTTGCAACAGTCCTTTACTCTTTTTCATCAGACTTTGAATGACAGGTACAGTGCAGGTAGTCCTTGTCCACAACATTGTAGCATGCATCGCAAGGCAGCAAACCTTCATTACCTCACTTGTACACCTGTGTTTTGTGTCACAGGGGTTACCTCTGTGTCCAAGAGGAGAACCTGGGGTGTGATGAATCTGCTTTGCCCCACCAAGACACTTCCGTGGGTGGTAGATCAAGCAGCTCGATTTCATACTGCGAAACATGAGTTGTGGGTGTGTGTTCTTTCCTGCTTGTCTGCTCTGCAGGGGCAAAATGTGTGGCTGAGGGACAGCACTTTCTTCAACTGTCATTGGGCAAAAATCCTGAAATGAAGTCTTAAAAATGTCTGAACACCTTCAGTTTCCTTTGCCACATCTCTTAGGCTGCAGTTTTCTGATCCTCCTTCAGCCACTTCAGGCTGCCTTATCCGAATGCCTCTGTCACGCTGCTGGTGGCAATTGTGCAATCATAGAATCAGCTGGGTTGGGAAACTGAGCTGGCTTTAAACACATTTTGCGTGGAAGAGAGCGCTTCGGTTTTCAGCTGAATTGCCTTGTCCAGCGTGTGAACAGACCACAGGACTCCTCACTTGGCTGGCGAAAAGGCCGCGAGAGTGCCTGGGAAGGACGGGACTGTCCTGTGCAGCAGGAGGTTGGGCTTAGCGTGCATTCCAGTGGTGTGGACTCCACGGGTTTCACCTGCTAGCAAGAACGCAGTGCTAGTTGTGAAGAGGGTTTTGTAGCGTGGACGTCTCTGTGCTGGGGCTGGTGGATTAAAAGAGGTACCTGGTGGCAGTCAAGCTGAAACACCTCCTTGCTGGATTTGAACCAGACGTTTGATATGAAAATCGTATTTTTCCTCCTATTATTATTATTATTTGAAAAAAATCTGTATAAGAACTGCATAAATATGTGTGCTCTTGTATCCTGGTGACATCAGGATTATTTTAATTCAATTTGAAAGCTCTGGTGTGAGAATGCTGGATTGCTATAGAAGTTTCCAGCATCTGCTCCAAACACCATTAAAGCCTGGTTTTGTTAAAGTTACTCATTTTATGATTAATGTATTTTATGTTCAAGGTAGTCTCTCGTGCTAATGAGAATTTCTCAGTGTTGCTGGAACCCTTCAGGCCTTTGTGTGTAGCTAAAACAATCCTTGGAATTTGTCCTTGTGACCCATTACCACAGACTGCAAGCTTCATGCAACCAAGAAGTTCCTGCTCCAAAGGAAATTCTGGATTTCCTTGTGTGGAATGCAGTGTAGCACAGTGAAAAAAGTGTCTTAAAATAACGTTACGGAGCACTGACAGTTATTTCTGCCGGTGCTGCTGCATAAAGGGTGGTGCTGAAACAACAGTGTCGGAACAGATCCTGGCAGCTATGAGTTCACAGTAAATTGTCTTTTTTGGAATTAAGGAGGTAGAAAACCATCTTGAGACCCAGAAGCCACTGTGAGAGAGTTAGAACTATTGTGTTCTTTGTTGCAGCATATGCATAATTGAGATGGGGAACATTTTGAAGCTGAATAATGCGTTACAGTGCAGTTCAGAAAGCTGCTTTAACTTTCAGCAGTAATAACTATTTCATGGGCACCTGGAATAGTTTCTCTGATTCACAGCAGGTAGCTGTTCTCCTTTCTATACTCTTTATTCCTGCTTTCCTGCTTCAAAACTGAGTTCCAGGAAATGTGCCTGTGATTCAAGCAATACAGCATTATGACATCAGGGCAGGCTTTTGTGTGTTGTCAGTAATGTCTTTTTTTCTTCTCTCTTGCTCAGATCTGAAATGCTTTCTTGCGAGGTTAATTGAAATGAAGTGACATAAAATGCCTCTGAGGATGCTGGAGTCATGTAACAAAAGTGTTTACTGTGCCTGAATCACTTCTTTATATCTGAGAAATCCATTGACTCATGCCATATATTTTCTTTTTGCAGAGATTTTATTTAATTGCAGCTTCTGATGAGCTCGAATGCAGAACCAGCTATGTATGTGTAACCAGGCCAGGTGCTCTGAGGAAACCAGCATACACCATTTGCTTAGCATATTGCCCACCAAGACCCCTAGATACCGCAGTGAGACTGTGACGAACCATGCGGGTTCTTAAGGATTCTGTTATTCAGGAGCCTTCACCTAGGTTTGTTCTCGATTTGGGTTTGGCTTTGGTTGGGGTTTTTGGGAGGCAGTTGGGGTGGGGGGGAGGTTAATAGCCAGAGTAAATGTAGGTTCAGCAGGTAAAGAAATGGAGAATGGTTGAGGAGTTTGTAAGGTGGAGTTTTGGGTTGTGTATTTTCCTTGTCCCTACAGGAAAAAGAAAGAATGTGACAGGGAGAAGCGTGTGTAAAACATGGTACCGTAGACAGCTGTTTGGACGACTAGGAAAACCTTCTTGATTTGTGGAATAGTTCTGGTCAGAAAAAGTCAAGCAACAGTTAGGCTTGACGAGCAAAGCAGGAGTTGTGCAAGACATAGAAGTATGTGACTTTTTTCTAGTAGAGAGGTCTTTGTCGTTGGAAGCAGTAAAGCTGTGCGATCCCTCGTGTGGCTCGGACACGAACGCAGGACGTGAGTCTGGGTACTGATTCTGTGCATCGTCTGCTTGGATCTGGGCCGCAGCAGCGCTGGCCAGAGGGGGAGGATCCCCTGCCTCGACCTGCTGACAGCGCTCTTCCCAATGCAGCGCCGGACACCACCAGCCTCCCGTGCAGCGAGGGCACCCCTGGCTCACCTCAGGCTGTTGTCCACCGGGACCCTCAGGTCCTTTTCTGCAAAGCAGCTTTCCAGCTCCTGGACCCCAGCATATATTGGTGCATGTGTTAAGAACGTAATTTCTGTTGTGCTTCACAGACCTGGTGTTAGAAAGAAATTAAAAATTTTTTTATCAGGTTAGATTCTGCCATAGTGGTGATAAAATGAATTTTAATTAACTTTCTAGTATAGTTATGGTGACTCCTCAAATTTCACCTGTTCTTTTGGAACTTAATGACTTGTAAGCCTTGCTCAAGTGAAGAATTTCTGAGGACATTGTGAATATCCAAGTCACCAACGCTAGCTTACAGAGCTTTTATTACCTATGCTAGTTAGATTAAAATTCCTATCTTCTTAACTGAGCTGTTCTGATTCGGATGAAGGATGAAGCAGCGCACATGCAGACTTCTGCCATGTTGATGAATTGCTGCAAAAGTGGTTTCTGCTGTCACCGGATCTGATACAAATGCAAAATTTATTTCCTTGATGTAACAGCGTATCACGTTAGACATCTGAGGAAAATGAAGTTAAATATTACTAAAGTATGTTCTGCACGTAATTGACTTTATTTTCTTTAATTGAGAGTGATGCCGTTCTGAAACCGAATTGAGTACATCTCGGTTGTCTGGTGCTAGCTGCATGATGACGGATTAGAAAGTCCAAGAAACCCAATAGTGACTCTGTGACATAGCTTGTTTCCAGTTGATTTTCCACATGTCGAAAGACAGAGGGATATTAAGCACCTTCAGGTCAGCTGGTGGTTTAGCTCCAACACTGGTATGTTGAGTGTTAGCTTGGCCTTTGAAGTACTTAATTCAATAATTCCTGTAATTCATGCTTTTTCTAAGAGAGTTTCATGAATTTTGTCTGGGTGCCCCGGTTGTTAAAGCATTTTAAACATATACACAGAATATGTCTCTTCTCTCTTTTAAGAGCAGGAGAGACAAAAACTCCACAAACCCTGCTAGATTAGTATAATGCAGATGCAATACAAGGGAATTTGTAAGGATGTTTTTAATGAAAGCAGGTTACTTTGTTTTTCTTGTTTTTTCATTGTGAAAACTTGGGATGACTCCTGATCATCATGGAGTGCATATTAAAATACAACAGTATAAAAATTCCTGGTAACAGTCTTGGTTCAGGAAGGGAAAACATCACTGTGTAGGTTTACTGCCAGTGGTATGTGATTTACTGCTTGTCCTCATTCTATGTTATTAGGTGATGAGATGATCTGGAAGAACTTTTATGGCACTTGATGCCTTCTCTTCCCAGGTTGCACTGTGGCATTTGGTCAGATGGCTGTTAATGATTAAGTTAATAGTGGTTTAAACAATTACAGCGCTCTGAAAGGTATGCCTTCCTCTGCTGAAAGATGACCGCTGAACGTGCATTCTCCTCTCATCTGTTCTAACGACAAGTAGAACAGGTTAGCCTAACCATGGCGTTTCAGTGGACTGGAAATGTGTAGCCTTTGAAGGATACTCACATTTTAAAATTGCTTGAAGTCATCTCGCCATGCTGGTGTTGCACTGTCAGAGTAGATAAGAAGATTCTGTATTCAAAGGGAAAGAGGAGGCTTTCCCGGCTCCCTGAACCAGTGCTTTCTGCCTAACTGAAAACTGAAACTCAGTCAAGTGTGTGTGTTCCTGCTTAGTAAATGGGTTTTTTTCCAGTAGTTTCACTTCAAGGATTGTTGGTGTCCTGTCTCCACTCAGCCTCTTGGACACACTGCATAAGGAAGCTAAGAGAGGTCTGTTCGTACCTAGCTCCTATAATTAATTCAGTTCTGCAGACATCTCCAATCAATAACTAGCAAAGAAGGACTAAAAGAGGACAGATTCTGAGAGTCTGGAGTCTTCTGTGAGTGACGGGTACGGTAAGCAGGCATGATGGGACCGAATCCAGGCGGTTTATAAATGGAGAAGTCAGCACTGGTAGCATGTCACAAGAGTGTAAGCACAAGATTTATTCACGGAACATTTAATTAAACTGGAAGGTAATGGAAGATGCAGCGTGGAGCTCTTCCATTATAGGAAGTACTACATTGCTTAGATGATGGATTACTGGGGAGAAAGAGTGGCTTCATGTTTTTCCAGGACACAGTGTGAAAGTGCTTTACAACATCTGAAAGCTGCACTGACGACATTGGTATAACCTTCAGAATTTTATATTGCTGGGTTGGTTTTTGGCCTGTACATCCAAAAGCAATCAATCCTGGTGGCCCCTGTGCAGACTTTGGGGTACTGTTATTTAAAGAGCATATTTGGCAAATGCTGCAACAGTGAGTAGTGGAGCCATAGGTTATAATCCGATTCCTTGTGTCCGTGTGTGTTTTGTGAATTGATAGACAGTTCTTGGTAGGCATGACACTTCCCTAATGTGGGAAGTTGTGTCACAGTATGCTGTCTGTTAAAATACTTTTATGGTTTCCTAGAAAGATCTGTCATTCTTTTTTTTTCTTTCCCCCCCCCCCCACCTATGATTTGGGTTTTTTTTGATGGAGAGAACTTGTGTGAATGTGCTCCTTGTCAGCTGGAGATTTACAGTGCTGCGTATTTATATTGTTGGGCAATTATGCACTTTCTCTCCTATAGAAATTGCACAAAGGGAAGCTGATCTTTGCAATGCATTTTTCGGGGGCATAATTTTTAAAAACAGTAGTAGCTGAGGGTTAATTGAGCAATACCTTCAAATTTACACATCAGCAATGTGCTGTGCAGTGAGTAAATGTAGGTTTTCTTCCTAGACTAGGCTGTAGTTTTTTCCAGCTGACATCTCCTTCTCCTGACAGTCTCATTATGCTGTGAGCACTGCTGATCCTTTACTGTAGGAACATTTTGCTTATTTAAAGAGATGCTGTTCTGTACACTGACTTCAAAAAGTCCAATAGAAGCGGCTCTTTCTCTTTCACATCACATAGTATATTCTCTCCAGAACTTTGAATGACCCTTCCTATTCTTTTTCCCGTGCATGGGCTTTCCTCATGAAACCTTTCTGCTGTTTTTTGACCATGAAGTCAGTTTATTCATTTACTATGTTAACCCCACACATAAAATTAAGGCTGGTGAAAGACAATACTTTGTGAAAGAGCGTGTATTTTGAGATGACAGCCTTCTAGAAATAAAGTTATTATGGATGGTATAGGGGTGGGGCAATAGGACAGATTTTGGTGACGTTTGGATAGACTGCAGGATCCAAAAATTGTGAGTGCAGTATATTAAACCCATTGCAAGTGTGTAGTAGCAGTTGTAACCCAAAGTTAGAAGTTTTGCCATGTGCAGATACTTCACCTGTGCTGTAGTGTGGATACTTTTGCACAAGCAGTTACCAGTTTCAAAAAGACTTCTGGCTGAAGACACTGAAAAATAGGGGCAACCTTTGTGTCCTGTTTTAAGCATGAAAGAATAGGGACTTGATATGAGAAAAGGGGGAGGGAAGAGTTGAACTTCTTGCAGATGTGTCCGTTGATGTTAATGATCATCCTCCTTCTTACGTGAAAAGATGAACTATAGAACAAGGTCCTAAAGTAAACTCCTGGAAATCAGGGGGGTTACAGAGGTAAAAAAAGGCACAGATTTTAAGAATATAGGTCTTGAAACAACCTTTAACAGTAAGAAGTTAAATAACAGATTAAAGCTTAGAAAGTTCTTAGAAGGAGTGTGTTTTGAGGGGGAGGATGTGAAGACTTTTCATTCACTCTTGTTTTTTTTTAAATACTGTGACATGCAATATTTGTAGAAAGACATAATCTTCCAATCACTTGTCATGTTCACTTACATTTATTCTTGAGTCTTTTGCAGGACTGTCTGCTGTCAAGAATCCATTTGCTTTGTGACACTTGAGCTTCTCAAGGTACACAAAATGGAGCAAAGCAACTTTGATCTGGATGGAAGGAAAATCTCAGTCAGGAGAACAGATTATTGCTTAGTTCTAGAGCATCAGAAGGTTTTTGATTGCTTCTTTTGACACAGTGGTAGTGTGTAGGTGGCCTGCCCCAGTGGAGTCTCTTCTAATCAGACCTGCAGTATCCAAAGCACTGTACTGTCCTCCTGTTGTGCAGAGCCACGGACAGAAGGGAGACAGGACACCAGAACTGTGTTCGTGTCTTTGTCTCCCCCAGGAATTTCAGAATTGGGCTGCAGAAGCTGTGCTGTTGAAACTGTCTTACCCTCTCTAGTGAAAGGAGCACCCATCGGGACTCTCTTCGTTCTGAAGCAATCTCTGCTTCTGGGAAGATCAGAAGGTGACCAGGTTGTTGGGCACTTTTGCTCTGAATGTGCTTACTATTTCTCGTGTGTAGTTCAAATTCATGAATTCACTTTCATTTCTGACTTTTGTATTCTGTAATATTTCTGATAACGTGTTTCTCAGGCTGCTGTAATGTTCCATGCTGCCATGCTTACCCGTCTGAACAGGAATAATAAAAATTCCACATTACTGCTGTTTTCTGCCACACATACGAGTCTCCCATAGCATGTTGTGGATGCTGTGACCACTCTTGTTGTATTATAGTGCCAGTAAGTATGAGATGCAATACTCCCTGTTCCTAGTTGGTTGTGGAATTCAAATTTCTGTCAAAAAATATTTGAACTAAATGTTCTGTGGCACTCTAGTTATAGTTAATGTTTGCTTCTATTCTGTTTGAAATGTCAAGGCCCTAGGTTGTACCTCTCTGTGTGATATGAACATGATCCTTGTTTCTTTCAGTACTGTCCTCTTGTGGATCTGCTTGTTTCTTATCTTAAGTTAGATAAAGCATTTCAGAGGTAAGATTTGGATTTGTTTTGTAGCATCCACTCTGCTGAGCAGGAAATTTGTAATGTAGCTGCTGTAGGTGAACTGTAAAACAAAGGTAATATTCAATACAGTAAAAATAACTTTCTGCTTGGGTCATGGGACGGTGTTGCAGTTTTACTTTGGGAATATACTGAATGGAAAGTGTTTTAAATTTTTGTGATGAGAAGTATATGCTGCTACACATAATACTGCCATGTCAAATTTCACACTGGTTATGGGAGCTGTCAGTGGAGTATTTTACACTTGCTGGTTTCAATATCGATTTGTATTCTCTGCAGAGGTCATAAATTCAGGGTAAAGACTGTCAGCCTAGTGTGACTGACAGGTTCTTAATTAATGGACTGAAATTGCAAAAAGGGGTGGGTCTGCTGTTGCTGGTATGCAGATGGCTGTTTTACAGGATGAAGCATCTGTATGTAAAGATGCTTTTCAGTCACTCTTAAGATAACTATGAAAATAATACTATTAATACATGTTGGAAAGCCAGTGGGGTTTTAATACAAGTAAATGTGGCTTCTCCAGACTGTGGGCTGCCAGTCCCATTTGGGAAGGCTTCTACGTTAATCTGACATCTTGTTTAGCACTGATAACACTAGAGAGTCCAATTAAAGGATTTCAAGAAGACATCCCCATGCAAGACTACATTGATTGTCCGCTAATGTGTATTGGATTTTAGCTAAATACAGCCCCGGGTGCTGTGCTAGAAAGCAAGGGAGCTTGCTGCCCGAGCTCTTAATTCCTTTCATATCGATTGGGCTGCTAATGATATAACCTTCTCCCTAATTAACTGACATCTGCATGAGGCTGAACAAGAGCCCTCTGCTTGAAGCTGCCCACTTGTTTGTGTTATGAAATGTTAGATTTTGTCCAGATTAGCTCAGTTTGTGCAAAATAGATCTTCTAAAGGATTGATTTTTAAGTATGTTGTAAGGCGAGTTTGTCTTTCTGCTGTCCGCGTTCCTGCCTACATATCCAGCGCTTACGTTGCTGGTGAGCCTGGCCCGAGCTGGTTCACTGACTGCGTGCTTTTCTAATCCTTCTCGACGTATTATTTGCTCCTTTGACTGATTTCAGGCTGCCAAGAAAGGTGTAAATTTACAGAAAAAAAAAGGGGTGTGAAGACCTGAGGATAAATGGGTCATTTTGCGTGTCTTGGTTCATGAAGCAGCCGTCAGATGTCAACTGCTCTATCAAGCTGAAAGCGTTGCTAAGTTGGAAGGGATAATCTCCTTAGGATACCATATAGCCAAATCTACAAACTGCCAGTTCCCAGAGTGGGGAATTTTCATTTCAGCATCTGAAAAAATAAAATGCATGTTTTTCACACAAAAGTGTTTTTACAGCATTTAATAAGTGAAAGCCCCTAGTCTGCCGAAGTTCCCCTCGAGCAGCTCTGTTCTGTTCTGTGTGCTGTTGCTGTGAGTGTTGACACATTGGCTTTGGGGAAGGTTGTGAGCCTCATTAATAGAGGTGGTGTGAAGTCAGGGTTCTGTTACGTTTTCACCTCCGCAGAAGCTCCATGCTCGGTGATCGGCGCTGCAGGAAGCTGTTTCTCTTGCTCCATCGTCATTGGGTTTTTTCTTTGAATGCTGCTGGAGCCTGTTTTCCTAGACTGCTGGTTCTAGTTCAGTGGCAAATAGAGCTCAGGAAACTGTGCTTAACACCTGATCTACACCTCTTTTTAATTTTTAAGTGCTATTGATTCCTAGGATACTCGTAGGTATCTATTGAGTAATTAATTTTACTTGGAGCAATGCAACCAGTCCTGATTTAATTCTTGATCCATCACTTTTGATTTGCCAGAGACTTGCACGGGGAATTAGTGCTGTCACCTTCTGTGAACAGAACCTGTTGCAGCAGCAATGATGATACGTCCTGCTAGGTCACAGCGTTGCTTTTGCATAATTCGGTTTCTTTACAGCCAGTGGCTGTCAGCGGCAAACAGAGGAATGAGGAAATAGCACAATCCAGAAAACAGAGGAACACAAAGCAATTTTTCAGTGTGGCAAAAGGTTAACGTGAGTGAGTCCCAAAGGGTGTCTAGCAGGTTTATCAGCAATTTTAAAAGAAAGGTAATCGTCAAGGAGATGAGCAGTACCCGGAATTAGATAGGGTGCTGGAGGTCTGTGCCCATCAAAGGGATCTAACGAAGCTGAAAGAGTACGCAACTTGATTACAGGTGGAATTTGGGGCTGGCAGATGTTAGAGAATACATACAAGAAGGATGCTGCTTCTACTTAAGCAGAGATTGTACTCGAGGAATCCTGAAGATGCTGCAGAAGGCTGTGTCACCTTTGAGAGAACATCTTGCTTAGCGAGCCGAGTTCTGTGATAGCAGGATGGGGTATGATTTAGCTTCATTTGGAGAGCTGTATTTTTTTTTTACAATAGGTCAGGTTATATGAGCTTTATCTCAAAAGCAGAAGTGAATCATTAAATTAGCAAGGGTGCAGACCATTTTCACTTGTGTATGTGTGGCACGCTGATTGAGGACGTAACCAGAACTAAAACATAAAAGACATCTGAAGAAGAAAAATTATTTGTGTCTTACCACTCAGTCCTGGAAATGCTACCCCTTAACATAGGCAACTGGGTGCTGAATTGAAAAGTTCATGCTTGACAATCTGAACAAAATACAATCTCATGTGGATACCTGAGTAGTACAGTGCTATCATAATAATAGTAGGATTTCTGGTGAGATCTTCTCACTGAGATTGATCAAAAAGAAATTAATCTAGTAAATTGATCACCTCATCGTCTTTTCCCTTTCCTTACCATTTTGTTGTGCCTGATTTACCAGATGGCAGATGTAACCTGGTGATGCTTGAGAACAGAGGCCAACGTTGAGCTTCAGGTGTTGACATTTCAGCCCTGTCGCGGGAAGGTATGTCCTGTGTCATATGAATGAAACAGCTGAGATTTTACTCCCAACCTTTCAGCAAATTCCTTCAAGACAAGTCATAATCTCTCTCTGTCTGAGGGCATTTCTGTGTTGAAAATATATATAGAATTTGCATTTGCACTGTGGTTTGCAGTTCCATACCAGTTCTGTTTGCACTTTGCATATGAAGTGTTCGGTGCACTGGAATGTGCTTCTGACGAGATACCACTGCAGCCCCACACTGGATGTAGAACAGCAAACAGTTGGGTGGTGAATTTGAGGACCTGGACTACTTGTGCATTAAAAAAATTGCACAAGGCTGGACTGAAATTGGGAAAAAAGATTGGAAATTTCTTAACTAATTTCTGCTAGAACAGCCATAAAAGACAAACATGCTCTGATTTGCAGTGATGGGAATGAAATCCAAAGAGCTTGAGGCTGGAGGAATTAGCTGCTAATCTCACATTTCTACAAGAAGAATGAGCAATTCCTGGTTTATAGCCCTGAAGACATAATGGAGCCCTGGGGATCACTGACACAACAAGCTTCTGAGAGACACTGGCACTTAGCAAAATTGACTTCAGTTAATCAAAAGATTCTTTAGGGAGAGGAAGAAAAAAAAAAAGCTGCTGGTTTGGAAAGCTGCAGAATGAGTAACTGTGTATAGATGGTTAAAGAAATTTCAGTTCCTCGCAGTGGGGCTCAGTGACCTATAATGGCAGTATGTAATGGGCAAACTTAATTAGAATGAACAGTAATTTAAGTGCTAGACTGGTGGGGGAAAAAGTGAAAGGGAGGAGAGTGGCACTTTCCTCACCCTTTATTAAAACATTTCTTGAGCGAGTTGTGTATGAACCTGCAAGCACATAAGAGACTGCAGCAATAACAGGAGCAAAGAGAACAGAATTGCCCAGCAATGGAATATAAACATGTCCCGTTAGGACGAAACATTTGCTGTTACTCTGACTTGTGCCATTTTCCTGTACTGAATTATTACTGATACCCCACAGTTCCTGAAAGTCCTTGGCATTTTCTTGAAGAGCCAATGCTGGAATCTCTGATGTGGCATCCTAAACTGGCACGTAGGTTTGAAGTCAGCTTTAATAGTGTCCTTTTATTAGGAGAAAACACAGTTTATTATCTTATGTTTTAAGAGAAATCCGGGGGAGAATCACCCTTTCTGTAGTCCATTGAAATGCCCGATGTTATAAGAACAGAGCCAGAATAACTAAAATAGGACAAATACAGTGGAAAACTGTTTTTGAAAAGTTTCCCTTTGCTCTGTTTAGGGACTTAAGACTGCAAGGAACCTCCTGTGTCATCAGGTCCAATCTCCTGTTATCACAGTCACATTCATACATATAATCTGTCACATAATACCTGTCTTTTCTGAGAGCAAATGTGTTATGATTTATATGTCTCACAATAATGGAAGAAAAGTTTTTATTTCAGTGGAGTTTTAAATTAGTCACTTGTGGATGCCAGGGAAATTTATCTGCAACAGCAATTCCAGCATTATAAAACAGATTGCAACTTTTTCTTGCTGAATGTGTCACTGTAAAACAAAATTTTAATTTTAGCTCTCTGTATGCATTGCCATGCAAATGTTTTCATGCAATGTTCCTCCCTGACCAAATGCCAAAAATTTAGGAATGGGAAGGGACACAGTTTAGAAGCAGCAGCATTGTTACAGGAAAACATTCCTGTTTTCCTTACCTGAAGGATACACTGGAAGGAGGAAGATGGGAATACAAAGATCAGAATCTTTAATTTAGTTTTGGATGTGAATGTGGAATCCTAGATGGCTGTGGCGGGAGAAAGAAAACTAGAGTCTCATGCAGCTGATTTATTCTTGCATGTCTTCAAGGGGATGATATATACAACAGGGCGTATGTGTGCCTGTTGTGTAATGGAAGTGGAATACAAGTTGTGAGATACATACTTCCAGTTGCTCCAACTCTGTTCGCTGCTTTTCTGTAATTTTGCTCTTTATTTTGATCAGAGATTGCTGAGATAAAATTCAGCTGAAGACTAATTTACTAATTAATTTTAATTCAGACATATAATCAGTAGAACATTCATCTTTTTTTATCTGCACTTCTTGCAAAGTGCTTCTAGAGGCTCCAGTCTGCATCTCCTAGCTCTTCAAGCACCCAGTGGTGTGAACTCTGGGATTCTGGCCACACAATAAAACAAAGGCAAAGAGGATTTTTCCCTCCGCCAGGGTAAGCTATCTGAATGTTGCTTAATAACTTTTGTCATCTGATGGGGGCAGGGAAGAACAGCCGAATCTCATGCCTTACAGGAAAACAGGTGGGACCAATAAGGAGAAAGATGAGCCAAAAGTCACGCAATTATTTTGTGCTAGCTTAATGGCTGCCTCCTTCTGCCCAAAGGTAAAGACACAGTTATCAGCGCCATTTATCAGGTGCACCGTTTTAGTATAAACTTGTTTAAAACAGGGTAGAGCCCCTTTTTCATTTTAATTAGACAGTAACTCATTGATTCCAAGTGGGCCTTCATTTTCTAATTATTTAGTACAGAATATAATGTTATTAAACATCTCTGAGTGGACAGCATTGCTCTAAAAGCTTTAGCTCCAGAGGTCTAATATTAGGCTTCTGGCATTCATCCCTGTGTGTGAAAAGCAGTCCGTTTGTTTACCAGGAATTTAGATGCACATTACTGGGGGAATTAGCAGCGAGCTATTAGTCTGATTCAAGCACTTAACAATTGCTGATCATCTCCCCCAGCCCGGGGATAATGGAGGTGATCAGCTGTAAATGGAAAGTATGTGGGGCTATTTTCATGGAGGCACTTGGAGAGAGTGCTGCATCCCCGACCTCTGCTAACCCTGGGCTCGCAAGAAACCCAAACACGAGTCGCTTCCTGGAGGAGAAGAGCTTCCATTAGAGACTAAACCCAGCTCAGCCTCAGCCGACCCTCCCTCGGCTGAGAAAAGGTTCAGCCACAACCTCCCCGCGGTAGAAGCGACCAGCCTCTCCTGGTGTTTACCAGCATCTGCTTCCATGGGGGAAGCAACCGCAGAAGAGCAGTGGATCCCGTAGCAGTGCCGAATGGTCCCGTGGAGCCCAGCGGTGCTGGGTGGCTTCCTGCTCCTCCGCTGCTGCCCCAAAAGCTGTGTCTGGTCCATGGGCACCCCAAAGGAGACTTTGAAGTTCTCCTTGTTCTTGTGTAAAGCTGCGTTCCATCTTAGCAAACGGAGTGACTTGTGATTTTAGGATGTAGTGAGAAAGACACTCTCATTCTTCACAGGTGCTGAGCCTCTGTTGTCGAGTTGAGTCACCTTTTGCTGTCAGCAGGCTCGAGGAGGCATGCCAGGGATCTGCAGCCAGGAATTACTGCTTGAAGTAAAGCTTGCTGTGCTCTCCTTTACAAGGAAAACTGCACTCCCTGGGTTCTTCCCGAAACAGATGTTCGCTGGAGGCAGTGGCAGTGATTCTGAGCAAGGACACAATAATTTCAGACTTCTAAATTCAGGGCTTGTCTCTGGCATCACCTTGCTTATGACCTCAGGCAAGAAATGAGTGTTGCTTCTCCTGTCGCACAAGAAACAACTTACCTAAGACAGGGACTGGGCTCGTGTGGGGAAGGACCATGTGAATGCCTCCTGTAAACGCTACGTTAGACCACATGAAGGGATCTAAAGCTATGTCAGAGTTCTGGAAGCCACGTCTGAACTACCTGATGCTGAGTGATGTCTGTAAAGGTGTTAAGATTACTTTGTAAGAGATTCTGTCTAACTCTGTTCTTTAAATTTTTTTTTCCCATAATGCCTCCAGCAGTAGGAGACAAGGAGTGTAGCTTCTATTAAATGCAAAGGAAGGCAGGAGACTTCTAGAGTTGCAAGATAAATTTTATTAGTGAGATTTGGCATTATTTTACACTTTTAAAAATAATCTACATTACAACAATTAGAAGGTTCCCTCCTTTTATATGCTTGCTTAGAGCTCAATGTGAAGATTGTCAGAGTAGAGAATTTTTATTAGATTATTACTGGTTTTGGACCAAAGATACTTACAGGATGTATTCCAGTTTCTGGGGAATAGAAGGTGAGGGGGTTTCATAAATTGCCCTGTGGTATGGATAGTAAGAGCTAGCAAAACACGTCAGTTTGTACCTGCAAAAGGGACACTGGAGAAAACCCCAAACTGACGTGTTTTGCTTTAATTTCAGTCTAGAGGAGGATTTCTCTGAGAGTCAAGCATTTTCCTATATAATCCAGGACGTGACAGGAGGCTGCAATTGCAATCAATAACCTTCTCAGTAAGGGTAAGGGGCTAAAGGCCCCCAGTGCCATGAATATGAGCAACAGAATGCCAATACCTTTTCCTTGTCAACCTGTCTCAGAGCAGTAAAGTGGAGAAAGAAGGAAGATCACAGTGCAGACGAGTGGAGGATGAATGCAGTGCACTGTGTGTCTGGTACAGAGGGCTCGGGGAAATCTGCTCCAATATTCTCACAAATATCCTCACTGATTTGTGGAATATTGGGAAGAACAACATCTTTTTCTTCCCTGTCACTCTCCACTGAACTCTGGAGATAACAGATGCTATTGCACTACAGCAAGAGCCTTGACAGGTTACCAGTGCCATCATACGGGGAACGGTCTAATGCAGAGATCAGAACATGGTAACGTGGGTGCTTCATTGAAGAACGGTCCCAAACATGTGAAAACAGTGCTGCCTCTTGATCCCAATGACCATATTCCAGTAGATAATCAGAAAAGCCAGCATTCATGCTCCTCTTGATTAAGAAGACATTATATTTGTTCCTACTGCATGGAAATAAGACATTGCTTCTCTGTGCAACAGAAGAGATGGTTCTGCTCCATGCAGGGATTTGTGTGCCCTACCTGCCCGGGAAGTGAAGAGCAGGCTGGAGTTTGAAAAGGAACTGTCACCACTGCAGAAGGACAACTACTCTGGACACGCGACCATGTAAGATTCTGTAATAAGAAGGTGTCTGACGGTGACTGGGAACCTAGCTAGTGCTCTCCTGGCAGCAGTTAAAGCACAGGGTAAGAGAAACACCCACCTGTTCTGCCCCGGTCAGGTCTGTAATGTCGCTTGGCTGTGTACAATATTGTTCAGAGCTGCTGCATCTCAGGGGATGAGCAAGGGGCGCTGTATGTGTGCGCGGAGGAGCTCTCCGAGCTGAGTTTCTAGCTATCCTGAAAGCCCAGGCTGGCTGGTGAGGCAACTCTTGCACGCAATTGATTGTGGACTATTAACTTATGCTCAGAAATCAATATTCACTTAACACCGCGTTTTAACACGCCAATGCAGTACAAAATAACAGCAGTTACACAGTGCACATGTTTACACTCAGAATAATCGGGTCATGAAACAGAGCTTGGCAGAGGAGGAGACTGGGCAGGAAGGGGACAATGACAACTTGAGTACGTGCAGAGGTACAAGGTAGTTGCAGCTTCCAGAGATTTTTGCAACTGAATGTCCCAGGGGTTTTGTGGTCAATCCAGCTTCAATGAGCTGTGCGTGTTCTCTAAGCATTACTAAGATGTGTCCTGAGGTCAGGGAAGGTCATGCTTCACTGGATGAGACTAAATTTACTGGGGTTGAGCACAGAAATCCATCCTAACCCACAAACCCAACTCTGTTGCAAACCGTGATAACAGACGATCTATATAACGATGCAAGGGGAAAACAGGAGGGAGTGAGAACACAAGCTGTGGTACAGCGTCCTTGATCTGGGATGGTACCTGTCACACGCTTAAAAGAAGGGATGTGAGAAGGGAACTGAATGTAATCCAGAACTGGTGTTTACCAGGGACTTCCATCTGTCTGTCTATGGAGCTTTATTGCAACCCAGGCTGGAGCGTGGGCCCTGGGGGTGGTGTGAGGTTCTCTGTGCCCCGACCGGCCCGAGCTGGGGGCCCACACGACCCCCCGAGGTCAACAAGGCCAAGGGCAGCCCCACACCTGGGCTGGGACAATCCCCAGCACACACTGGGGATGAACGGATCCAGAGCAGCCCCGCAGAAAAGGACTGGGCGATACTGGGAGATGACAAACTGGACATGAGTAGTCACGTGCGCTGGCAGCCCCGAAAGCCACACCGCCCCCCGGGCTGCAGAAAGAGAAGCGTGGCCAGCAGGCAGAGAGAGCTGATCCTCCCCCTCTGCTCTGCTCAGCCCTGCCTGGGGCCCGGCCGCCAGCGCTGGGGTGCCCAGGACCAGACAGACGCGGATCTGTCGGAGCCACAAAAACAACGAGAGGGGCTGGAACACCTCTGCTGTGAGGACAGGCTGAGACGGTGCGGTTCAGCCTGGAGAGGAGAAGGCTCTGCAGAGACCTTACTGTGGCCTTTCCCTACACAAAGGGGATCATAAGACAGACAGAGAGAGACTTCTTGTCAGGGCCGTAGTGACAGGACGAGGGGCAACGGTTTGACACTGAAAGAGGGGAGATGGAGATGAGATCTGGGGAAGAAATGTTTCCCTGTGCGGGGGGTGAGGCAGTGGCCCAGGCTGCCCAGAGAAGCTGTGGATGCCCCATCCCTGGAGGGGTTCAAGGCCAGGCTGGATGAGGCTTTGGGCAACCTGGGCTAGTGGGAGGTGTCCCTGCCCATGGCAGGGGGTGGCACTGGGTGGGCTGTAAGATCCCCTCCCACCCAAACCCTCCTGGGATTGCATGCCTGAGGAGGGGCTCCAGAAGGTGGGGTGGCAGAACACCCTGTCGGGTCCCTCCCTGCCGTCTGAAACACAGCCCTGCCCACCTTCCAACAGAACTCAGACCTTTGTTTTAAGATACTGCACTGGGCTATCAGCCGGACTGTTACTCAAAACGCTACAATGGCAGAAGCAATGGTGGGCACCGTACCTGCAGAGCTCAGTGCAGACTGACTGGGGAGAGCGGGGTGCAAGCTGGGGAGAGGTTTTCAGAGGCGGCTGTTCTGGGTTGGGGCTGTGCTGTCCCTCTTTTCTGGAAGCCTTCTGTTTCCCAAAGGTAAATCAGTACTGGGAGGTGCCTGGATATGGAATAGGATTGATAACAGGGGAAGGAAAGGTGCCATTTATGCCCAGTTAGTGCGGGCTCAGCAACAGGGGCAGGAACAGAGCCAGAGACGGCCAAGAAACAGCAGCTGCAGAATACACAGAGGAGGCCATAGGCATGCTGCTGAGTTTGGAGGCGTCTCGCTGGGCCTTCCCTTCAGCCACCTAGGAAAGGAAAAGGAGGAATGAATCCCAGTTAGACACAGCTACGCTCAAACGTCTGGCTGCAGAGCCTCCAGTTCTGAGCACCGACGTGAGACCAGAGGAGCTCCTGGGGCCGGGCAGCAGGGCCCCCTGTCTGGGGAAGGAATGGCGTGAGGTTCTGCATGCCTGTCGCACCCCTTCCTTTGATGTCCAAAATCACACACTTCCACATCCAGGGTTTTTCAACTACTGTTTCTAGGCCACTTGGCTCGCTGCTTTGGGAAGGCAACAAAGCAATGCATACCTGGGACATTTCTGACGCAATAGATGCGCTGGCACTGTCTCCCTGGAAGCTTAGGGAGGAGGAATAAAACAAGTCTTCCTGTCTTTCTGGGGCTGTCTGCTTCAGGTGCATTTGAGACCAAATGGTATTTTCTGCAAACAGAAGGAAAGCAAAAGTCTTACTGTGCTTTTCCTGTACGCACCTTGGAGTCTAGAGAACAGAAGCCTAGGGAAGATATTTTAGGAAACGCACTCATAGGCTGTACGGCTTTGACTTAGAAAATAAACATTAACTCTCCAGTGAACCGCCGGCTGTTTTGTGGGTTTACTTGTGAGGCTGAGCAGACTGCAAAGCCAATTTGCACTGTACTTGAGGACTTTTAGGTCCCAGCTGCCTATGTTGCAAGGGCAGGTATGTAGTATCTCAGATGGGGTGTTTAGGTTGTAGGTGTATCTACTAGTGCTGGGTGTAAGGCTTTTTTATACAGCAGGAGGTAGGTTTAAATATGAATAATTTATCTAATGATAAATGCTAGTTTCTTTGATATCCTTGGAAGATTTTACAAACATAAAATATTTAAATCTTACTAAGGTCTGTTGCTAAAATGCTAGTGAGATAAAAGAAATACAGAGTTAGGATTGCATAGTTGCATGTAACAGGATTTTTGTAACTGCTGTGCTCCTGAATCTAGTAACAGGCTGCATCAGGAGCTCCTTATCTAGACCCAGGTAAGAAAGGGCCAAAGGTGAGCACAGGAAAGCAGGGGAGGAGGGGAGCCCACACCCCATAATCCTGGTGCACTGATGTGGTTACTCAGCAACCTATGGATACAGCACGTCTGACCTCCCCTTGCGATTTTTTTGCAACTCCTTCATTTGAATGCGGCTTGGAAATAGCTTCATGGTGATTAGGATGAACAGAAGTGTTGCTAAAAGATACAGAAACACTTCTGAGAGCAGATCCAGGCTGGTCCCATAGGTTGGAGAGATCATGGAGACACCACAGAAGGACAGAACTATCTGCAATGTAGAACCTTGACATCAGCAGGATTTTAATTTCTTTGTGCTGAGCTGTTTCTCTGATTCCGTGCTATGATTGATTCTTACCAAGGCATTTGTTGCTCTCAAACATGCCAAGTATCTGGTCACACTTCTCCTTCTGGTTGCCGCTGCTCTCACACGTGCACCACAGGGAGACCTCCACGCTGGAGTTACTGATGTAGTTGGGTGTCATGGGCGTGCCTGTCCCAAACCCCCGGAGACTGGAATCAGGATTGACTTCACCAAATCAAAGCAGCATCACAAGCCCTGTGATACGGATGGGAACGCTGCCCTGGAGGCAGACGCCTTCCTTTGCACCACGGCACCACCCGGGAGAGGCCGAGAGCCCTGCAGGGACCCAGCCCTGGTGAATCCATGGGAAGTCTGCTGGGCGGTGGGAAAGCGGGGGGATGGCTACCCCTGACTCAGGCACTCTGACGGCGAGGGGCAGCGATAACCGAAGCTGGTGCAAGCACTAGAGTGAAGGATGTGAAGCACCTGCCAGGACTCGACTGTGGTGCTGGCACACGGCAGCAAAAGGTGCTCTGACCTCCTGTGCAGCTGGCAGCGCCGCGCGGCCAAACGCCTCCTGCCACGGGAACGCTGCACACCTGCACTGTGCCCTTCACCCAGAGCTCAGTTAGCACAAAAACAGAAGGTGTAGTCTAGATTTACAGCTTCTGAGCCATTGCTGCTCTTCACAGCGCCTCTCTGAGCCCCTCTGAAGAAGCCGTGGCAGGTTGTCAGCGAATGCTACAACCAGAGGTGACCTTCCTTCCAGCAGCTGCTCGTGCTGCGTTCTGTCGGGCGCTGAGAAGACCGTGTACACCACTTACAAACCATCAGGAGTCTGGAAGTCAGACAGTGAGGGAACGTCACGTTTAATCACTGCTGTGATCAGGACGTGACTCCTGCAGCAGGAATGGCTCTGTCCACGCAGGCCCAGAGAGCCGCTCGCCAGGCACTTACAGCGCTTTGCACCAGCAGATGATGCAGACACGTGTTTAGAAACCTCAGGCCAGTGCTGCCAGTTTGGCAGCAGAGGATGGGACAAAGGAGAGCGATAAAAGCCATGGAAGGGTTCTCTTTGGGCTGAACTCACCTCAGAAGCAAGAGGGAGCACTAGCATCAAGTAGGCTAAGGCACATTCGTCGGTATACTGAGCACTGTCTCCTGCAGGACAGCAGGATGGTTCTTCACAGCACCAGAGGATGCCTGCAAGCTTGTGGCCTGGGAGCATCCGCCCTGTCTGTTCCTGTGGATATCACTTACCAATCATCCCCATGTACGCCTGCAGGCATGCAGCATGGTTGTGCTGAGAGCAACCATCTGGAGATGTGTCTGCAGGTTGACAGTTTTGCTGGAAGTCAGCCAGTCGGGATCTGTAGGAAGGAAAATGAGACCATCAGTGCCTATGCTGTTCTCTTCTCCTGGCTAGTGTCCGCTGCGGCTGCACCTACTTGCAGATATGGTCGTCTAAGCAGGAGTCCAGCAGCCAGAGGCAATTGGGTTTGGTGTTATACTGGAAGGAACAATTGGGAACAATAGTTTTCCGGCGTCGCTCTCCACAAAGTTCATCTTGACATGGACAGAATAGGATCCTTTTGGTGAAATCCTCAGGAACTTTCTCAAAGAAATTCCGTAGCCCTCTGTGGCACTTGCGACGGTCACACGCATCCTCACGTCCCGCTCCCTTGGTGCAGACAGAGGCGTAGTCTGTGCGCAGACGAACACACTTCTTGCTCAGATTACAGACATGAGTTGCTTTCAGGCATGGATTTGTTGCATCTCCTGCTAACTGTGAGCCTGTAAAGGCAAAAGAAACCCAAAAGCAATGAAGCAAGTGTCCAGAAGAGACTCTGTGTGGCAGCAGGAGTAGCCTTTACTTGATGGTCAGACTGGGAATGTCAAAAGGGACACAGGAAATTAGTCCTGCTATGTGCCTGTCGTATGATATCGCAGTCACCCTAGTGACAAAGCCACGGTGTTATTGGTTCATGTTCGGGCGTTTGTTTCAGTGAACGCATCGCTGTGGGTTATTCCCTGTTTCACAGGCCTGGATCTGTGACTGTACGCTCGGCAGGAGGGACAGAGTTAGGCAAGTATCCAGAGGAGGTGCTCCTCTCATTAAAGGGGCCATCACGTTAACAGTGTTCAGCCCTTTGAAAGGTAAGAAGGGGCAGCGTTATAGCACGTAACCATTACGCTCCTTACCCGATAGCATTGCTGCCAGTTTACTATAATCTGTCTTCCAGTGTTCTTCATTTGCTGGATTCTCATAGGGAGAGGTCTCCAAATGGAAATAACCTGGGGAAGATACAAGATATTTTATACAGTGGGAGAAATGCTTTGTGACCAGCTTTTATTATTATTATTATTATTATTATCATTAGACTTTTTTCTTAGCTGTGCCTGGCTGATTCCTCAGGCTGGAGTTCAAAGGTGCTCTGTCTTGCTCAAAAGCCAAATGCCAAGAATGGTTCAGCTGGAGATGCAAAGGTATTACAGTGTGAAAACAGCATTTCATTTTGCCATCAGATGTCCTTTGTCTGGAATTTGGTCTGTGTTGTGATTTGTTCTTTTTTTGCTCAGCACTAGTGAGGAGGTGTGTGCAGCGCAGGCAGCCTTTAGCGGGAGGCCAAGCAGAAGCATCCCACTAAAGCTGGAAAGCAGCCGCGTGCTCAAGGATGCCGTTACAGCCTGTGTCATCATCGTGTGTCCGTTTCAGTGATGGACGGACGGGACCATTCTGAGGTGATTTTCACAGTAGTCTCCCCACACAGCACCCAATCCAGCAGCTATCTTTGTTCTTTGGGTCCCTGGCATATTTGAAGGGCTGGTCCCAGACCAGACCAGTTTCTTCTGCTTATCAAACAGAGCAGTAACAACTCCTCTTCACTAGCAGACGTGGTTCCAAAGTGAGCAAGCAGTTTCCGCTGCTTATCAAACCGGGCAGCGTGACTCTCCCTCACTAGCAGATGTGGTTCCAAGGTGATACCCGCAGTGCCGGGAAGTGGCCTTTTGCGGTTGTTTTCAGATGGGGGCAGGTGCGTGCCCTGCTCGCCTATGAACCTCGTAAATTCACATTATTTCATCTCACCATCTGTCATGCTGGAGTGAACGGTCCAGAAGATGCGTAAGCAGTGCTCCTGCCTCTTCATGCGCCGGTGACACCTGCAGTGCAGCAGAGAGCTGTTCCCGAGGTCCAGCTCTGCGTTCAGACACCGGACCCTGCTGTCGTGGTCCAGGGGAGGGAAGCGAGTCTTGGCCAGGGCACAGCTCTCCAGGACCCTGTAGGTGGCATTGCAGGCGGGGTCCGAGAGGCACTGCTGCTCCGCTGCGATGCAGTCGCTCCTGGGCAGAGCCAGGAGGGCTCCTGGTCAAGCAGGGAGAAGATTGTTGGGGTTACAATTGCAATGAACGCCACACAAGCACCTTGCCACTGTTCTGTGACATTCTGTGTTCAGTCAAGCCTCCTCTCAAGTGGCAGAACTGGCTGGGGTCTTTCACATGGAGCAGTAAGAAACAAGAGCTGTCCCCACTTAGAAACAAAAGGATGAGCATTAATGTATGACAGAGGTAAAAAAAGGTTAAAGAAAAGTCTCAGAAATAATTTTGTTTAATGAAACTTTTTTTTTTTTAATAACTCTTAACTCTTTCAACTTGGCCAGGATCAGGGATGGCTCTTACTTTATGGAGTAGTAAATCCCTGTGGAAACCTTGGCGTTGCCGAAGCCTGCTTTGAAGGAGCTCTTCTTTCTGGGTAATGAAAACCGCAGTGCAATAAGCACAGAGCAACACCCTACTGTGTGCTGTGAGCCAGTGCTGCTGCCGTGGCTAAGGGATGTACTGGTCATTAAGAGACGTACTGAGAAAGCCATTTGTAGGGTGCAGAAACATCTGCTTCACTGAGCTCGGAAACTTAAGAACGTGATTTTTTGGTATAATAGAAGAAATCCTTAATATAAGATGCAAGTAGTTTAACACAGAAGTGCTGATAGGCAATCAGTTTAAGTATATAGAACCCAGCCCTTGAAATCCCTGCGAAAAATGCTGGGATGCAGGCTCGGCCTGACAGCTTTCATCTGTTGGTTGATGGTAAACTCTGACTATATCTCTGTGTGTGCATATTAGGGTAACACAGGCACTGATTATATATATACACACACACACATATATATATGCACCACCTTATATGCAAGTATTAAATAATCTCAATTTAACAATATAATCTTTAAAACTACATTTTATATGGACTGTTGTCTCCTAAGGGTGACACTGGGGTGATACCCAGCATTATGTTATCACAGATAGGTGAATTCAGTCCATAATCTTTCTTCATTTCTGGAGTACATGGATGTGTGTTTACAGTACAAGTACAGCAAAGACCTGTAACAAGACTGTTTGCTAATAATATTTACATATAGGCTAGTATGTTTCTTCCCTTCAGGGCAATATTGTTTGGCTGGTTTTAGGAAATTACTGTGCTGAGCCATACGTGTACCTTTCATGTTCTTAGGATACGTGATCTTACTGATCATTTTCTCGTTCAGCAGGTGCAGCAGTACTATTTCAGTCTGCCTTCACTACAGATTAGAAAAAAAAAATCTTGGTACAGCTCATACTACCTGATATACTGTGTTCAACACCTAATTTGTTCTCTCACTGCCTTCGCTTTTGCTGGCTTCATCAGTTTATTTTCTATAAGCAGATGGCTGCATAATTCTATGCGAGTCTGCTTCTCAAAGTTTCTGCTTCTCCTGCAGCCCAGTAACCCTACCTGGGTGTCTCTGTCTCACTTGTACAAATTTATTTGCTTTTCTAACCATTTATTGTACTTTGTTGTTCATCTGGCTGCTATGTGTGACTTTGTAAACTCCCTGAAAAACAACTTTCTCATAAACAATGCTTTGTACCCAGCACAATGGGTTTTGGTTAGGCATTACATCTAGGCACAACCTTAATGAACATCCCAAGTGTGGTGCCATCCTGCAAGGCTGCAGTCAGTGCAAATTCCCACTAACAAATCGGTCCGTTCTCCCCAGTAGCTTTTAGAACCCTAAACTGGGTGAACTGATCTACCCCACCAGACCAGAGCAAAGCACCATCTCCCCTAGGATCCCATCTCCAACCCTGGCTTGCAGCAGCTGTTGTAGGAAATTCATAAAAAGTTACATTTTGAAAACTTCAAGGTGATATGGTGATTGCCAGGGTAGAGCAGAGCTGGGTGTAGGTGGATATGGACTGTGTTTCTGCCACAGGCCTGTACCAGATGCTTCAGGTGAAGCTGCTGTAAATCTCAAATTTAGAACAGTCCTCCTCTACAAACATCGTTTAATAGCTGTGCATTGTGTTAAGCCCTACGTGAGATGTTTCAGTTTTTTAAACCCTTGTCTTAGAATTCCAGATAATAATGTGAAAGAATGAAAAAGCCAATTCTTTCCTACACCTCTGGTCTAGGTTGCAGAACACAACAGGCAGGTATGGAAACAGCTCTCCGCAAAGTCAGAGGGAGCTACAGCGCGGGTCCGCGCCGGCACCCGCCCCCTGCTGCGAGGGGCCTCGTCCCCTCCCGGGGGACCGCCGCCTCCCCCCGCGGAGCGTTCCCCGGTTCGGTCCCAGCCGCACCCGCAATTCCCATTGCGGGTCACACCACCGCGCGCCTCTCCCGCTCGGAAAAGCGGCTCCTGCCCCGCCGCCCGGAGCCGGGACGGGCAGCGCCCGGAGCCCGGAGGTGGGGGCGCGCTGCGGGACCCCCGGCACCGCACCCGCCCCGCCGGGCACGGAACGCGCGCGGCCCCCGGAGCGCGGATCCCGCCCGCCGAGACAGGGATGGGGACAGGGACGGGGATGGGGACGCGCCGCGCTGCCCTGCCCGCCCCCGCCCCGCGTGCTGTTACCGGCTCGGGAGAGGAGCAGCCCCAGGAGCAGGGCGAGCCCCATGCTGGGGGCCGGCGCTGCCGTCGGTCGCTCCCGGCGCTGGGGCCGCGGCTCACATGCTGCGCGCAGCCCGCGGGCGCCTGAGCGGCCCCGCCCCNGCTGCGGCGGCCCCTGAGCGTCCGGGGTAGCAGCCGGGCCCCGCGGCGCCGGCGGGGCGGGACCCGCTTCCTGGGCGAGCCGAGCGAGAACGGTCCGAAGGGGCGGCGGAGGGCCGCGTGTTCGTTGATTCACGGGACACCCGCGGGCAGAGGGGCTGCCCCGCGGTGAGGCGTGCCCACAGGGTGCGAGTCTTCAACAGGGGGAGGGAATAAATTCCCTCGGGGCTGCTGCGGTCTGCAGGAGTGAGCTTCGGGCCCCTTTCTTCTGGCTCTGCTGTCGAGGGTCTGATTTCAACATCTTACCTCTTTCTGTCTCTGCCTTGGCTGAGTCCCTTGCCTGTACCCACACTAAGGATGGCATTTCTGGGAGTCCACCCCGCATTTAGGTAGCTGTGCTTCTTTTGGAACAGATCATTCTTTTTAGTTTGCATCCTACGGTCAAACTAACCGATGCGAAAAGGTAACAGTCCAACATGGGCGTGTCAAACATTAGTAGGTGAAAATAAGGCAAAGCTTTTGTAGGCTGACTCTTTGCACAAGTAGAGAGACCTGTGCCATCTGCCTGAAAAGCCCAGCAGAAAGGGTGGTAATTGTGCAAACACGTTAAGTATTCACGATCTGATTCAGCTGAGCCCTCCTCTTGGCTTTTGAAAGTCCTTTGGCTTACTGCAGGGAGCTGCTGCGAGAGAATCCTTCTGAATGTGAGCAAGTTGTCCACAAACACTGGAGGCTCTTACTTCATGCTTAAGGAGGAGAGAAAAATAATTCTCACAGTGTCTCAAAGTCTAATCAAAGTCCAGTAGTTGGAGGATCTGAAGGAAAAAGGGTGGATGGGATGGAGCCTTTTTAATTTTGTAGTAAATTGTTTCCAGTCACCATTCAGGAGGAGGAAACAGAGCAGTGAGACTGAAGATAAACGAGAAGCAAAGAGGTTTACTTGTAATGATGAGGTAAGAAAACGAGTGGGTTGGTCCTGTGAAATTCTCTCTCTTTTTTTTTTTTTTTTTTTTTTGTTTTTTTTTTGGGGGGGGGGTGGGCTTTATAAGAATAAACAAGTGGATCTGAAAGGTTTTAATCATGATCCAAATTATAACTGTGGCACAGTAGAGACCTGTTTGGATGATTACTGTGGCTAGAGCATTAACGCAGTAGTGTGCAACTTGTGAGGAATAACAGGCAGGAGAAGAAGAGGAGATGCTGGCCTCTGTTTCATGGGTTCCCGTACTTGGTTTGAGACTCTAGGAGGATCTTTTCTAAGCAATGAGAGTGATTGTTAAAAGGGAAGAAAACTGGGCACCACCGTGTATGTTCCAGGATGCCTGGCACAAACCCAAGCAGCAGCATCCAGTGCATGGCAGTGGGAGGTAGCAGCTGCGCAGGCACCCCTCGTTACAGGGGTACCGGTGGTACAGGAAGTTTGTGGAAAGTGCTACTGACTTTGTTGGTATAGAAGATGACGACAGCCACAGGAGGGGAAGCTCTGCTGGCCCTGATGGCAGCTGACAGGCACAGCTTTTTGAGAATATGAACGTAAAGGGCAATGTGGACAGTAGTGGTTGTCAGCTTGCGATCCTTCGTCTGTTGTTTCCATTTTGCTGTTTTTACGCTTCTCCTAAGCACAGACAGATTTCAATAAACTCTGTGAATTACTAGCCAACATCTCACAGGAGAAAAAGCCTAGAGAAGAGAAAACAGTGTGTTTGCCTTGAGAAAGGAAAGAATATAAACAATTAATCTTAACTTCAAGCTCTAGGAAAATTCTGGAATGCATAAACCATCTGCTACTGAGTGGAAAATAGCAGGCTTGCTCTTGGTCTGCCAGATGGATCTGTCAGGGACCAATATAATTTCTTTCACAAGAGGATAACAACTTTTGTGGGGAGGGAAGAAAAAGAAAAGATCATATGTACTGGGGATCTTTAAGAACAGCTCTGAACAGGTCAGTCCAGCTTGGTACAAGAGAATAGTCTAGAGGATCTTTCAAGTTCCTTTCCAGACCATTTTTCTGGTTCTGTGGCTATAAATCTTCACCCGAAGTCCACTTAAATGATTAATTAACTCAGCTTTGAATTATGCTCTGCAGCAGATGAAAAAGGGAAGGGAAAATTCTTCCTTCATGTTAAAGCTGG
Organism: Syrrhaptes paradoxus; assembly: GCA_013400615.1. Lineage (NCBI taxonomy): Eukaryota > Metazoa > Chordata > Aves > Pterocliformes > Pteroclidae > Syrrhaptes > Syrrhaptes paradoxus. The sequence continues at coordinate 302,045 of VZTO01004281.1, forward strand.
ATGCTTTAGCAGTGTTTTCAGGTTGCCTTGGCACATGGCCAAGTAGAAGAACCCAAACTTCAAGTCTGGTGAGGGGTTGGCCAGCTCACTGCTGTCACTGGCCAGACAGCCCATGGCTGCAGCGGGATGGTCCCTTTCTCAATTTTTGCCTAGGACCCATGACATACAAGGTTACTCGGTTGTTCCCCCCCGCACACATGCGGAGCAGCCCTGTAACCTCATTACACATCTCAGAGAGTTGGATAATTATCAGTCTCCCACAACCAGAGCTTTCATCACTCTTTCCATTTGAAATTGAATAGGCTAACTCTGACCTGTGGGGTCACCTGCCAGCGTAATGTGTAGTACCGCAGGAATCGGTTTCTCTAATTCCGTGCAAGGTCCAGGCCTTTGACCTTCTCAAGCAGCTGCAGAAACAGTGATCAACTCTGATCTGATTTCCTCAGCTTTTAGCACCAGTTTCATGGTTTATGTTATCTTTGTTGCTCTTCGCAGGTTCATATAGGTCGTGGCTGATGTGGGGTCGGTGATATCAGCAGGTCCTGTGATGAAACAGATATGTGACCAAGGCTCATAGTAAGTAAATCCTTATCAGATCTTTGTCAGTATTTTGGTTTACCCAAAACTGAAGTGTTAACCTTGTGCATCAAGGCTGCATGGGGATTAAACACATGCAAGAACTGGACACCTCACTCCTTTCCTTCCTGTCCTGGCCGGTTTCTTCATAGCATCTGGTCAACACCTACCGCAGTGAGCACCGCTGTGTTCGTGAGGCTAAGCGGTACCTGGGCAGTATATCATCACTTCAGTACTTAAACACAAGCCGGTGAGAACTGTTACCGTTTACACATGGGACTCTGAGGCACAGAGTTGCCCAAACTCATCAAGGAAGCCAATTTGCCTGCAAATTCTCTGAGTCCAGAGCTATGCGGTCACATCATATTTATTTTGGTTTAGTGTGTTGGGTGGTGTTGGGCTGATGGTTGGACTTGACGATCCTTGAGGTCTTTTCCAACCTTAACGATTCTATGATTCATGTGGTCACACTCTTCCCAGTGTCTAAAGAGAGCTTGCTTCTCAGCAGTGGGGTGGAGGGTGTCATCCCTGCAGTATGTGAGTTCCAACAAGCGGAGGGAAGCGTTCCGTACAGTACTCTGTCGCGGTCAAGTAGGCAATCAGTCACCTTACAGACCCAGAGCCAATGTTATTACAGAGCTGCAGTTCCTTTCCACTGGATCTCACGAAGACAGACCTTGTGCTCTGGCTCCAGAGTGAGCCATCTTCCTCTGCTGTCATTCTCCGAGGTAAAAGCTGCTCTGCCTGATGTGCCTTGAGACTGAAGAGGACAGCTCTCTGCAAGGTGATCAGGCATCAGGTTTGCATTGACTCTTTCATCCTTATTTTGAGTCTGAGTCCTCTGGTCCTTGCAGTGACAATTCAACTGCCTCTGATGGAAAATACTATCACCAAACCTCATGTTCCTGGAGCCATCACAGTTCATCTTCTTCACATTGCTTTCAGGCTATAAAGGACTTGATACAGCGCATGGAATTTTTTCTTCTAACACATGAAGAACTCACTCATCAGGTCTGGACAGGCGGCAGGCCACATCCATGTCATGTCTTATCACAGGCTGTGTGTGAGGGGCACCTCCTGGGACAACGATTCCATCCACCACTCTGGTGCCGTTTCCTCACTCGTTGTTCCTCTCTTTGGTGGTGGGGGGATTCCTACAGCATCTGCAGGAGGATAGTTTCCGTTTCCTCTTCTGTTCAACAGCAATGGACAGTCCTTTCCATCACTGGGGAGCCCTTTTGAACCAACTGAGAGCACAAATCATGGGTTTCCCTCTCCAGGACTGTGTATCGCTGTACTAAAACAAGAAGCAGTTCCAGTGATGTGCCAGGCGTTTCTTCTCTACATCTGCGACTGCCACAGCCAGGGGAGAGTGCGTTTGACCAAGCAAGTACTTTGCTTGCACTATGTGCTGAGTTATTTAGCTGTCCCGTGTTTTGTGTGGTACTGATCTTGTGGAGATTGTAGCACCCTGGTGCTTCTGCTGCGTTTTTCAGGATTTGGTCACTACAGCCCTTCTTGAGTCCAAACCAGAGCGTGTTACTGTGGAATGCGGCAGATGCTGGGGCTCTGACAGCTGAGCCCGGGCCATTTGTAGGGAGTACTACTGCAGGAGGCAGCGCAGAGGAGGGCTGTGCAAACACTTCTCTGCCTGGGCTAATATTTACAGCACCACGCTCTGTGCTTTACCGGGCTAGAGACAGACAGCAGACACTCGCCGCTCATATTAACACCTGTACACTACAGAAATATTAACCTAATGCAAACAGCCCGGCAGAAGTTAATGTCTATATTCATAGAAAACCAAACAAAAACCTCTTTCATTTCCTAGCATGAGTGCTAGTGCCCTGAACAGCTCTGGCTTCTCATTGACAAAGAAAGTTCAGGGGTTTGACATCCAAAGTAGCTACCCGTAGTTTTCTGCTTCGCTGCCTGTGGTATTTGGCCACTTCTGACTCAGATAGTTTTATTCTTTTGTTTCTATTAATTAAGCATTCAAAGCTGCTCTTGTATTTTAGCCTCAGCGGGGTTCACAGCAGGAAGGTCAGAGACATTTAGGTGTCTGTCTGGATAGGTACAAAGTTACATAGTTTAATGGATAGCCTGTACCTCTGGTGAGAATAACTGTCTGTAAGGCTTCCTGCAGGAAAAAGGAACCAGCAAATCTAGGATGATGATAATTTAGGGTGAGAAATTGGCATGCTTAACAACAGAGCTTCACTCCAGAGGGGCTTTGAGAAATGAGAGGACTGGGTCAACAGGCACCTTGTGATGTTCAGGAAGGAGAGTGGAGCTCTGCAGCAGCGCACAGTTGCCCCATGCATCTCTTCCGGCTGGAGACCGACTGGCTGAGGAGCAGCCCCACGGAAAGGACCTGGGAGTCGCCATGGGCACCAGTAAGACACGGACCCTGAGCAGGAGAACCCACACATCACTGTGCCAGAGGAACATGGCCAGAGGCTGAAGGAAGTTGTTCCTGTCAGCTACTTGCTCTCTCCTTGTCTCAAGTGAAGATAAATTTGCACACAGGACAGTGAATTTGTCAGTGGCAGGACAGACCAGGGCTGTAGGGCTGGCAGCTGTGCAGGGGCACGTACTGCACTGAACACAATAACAGAAAAATAATGGAACTGAAAACAAGATTGTACTGTTCCTGTAGGCTGGCAAGGTACTTAAGCAGGTATGAGAGCAATCAAGTTACAGAACATATTTAGAGTATTTTCCTTTGATTCAGCATCAGGCCTTCTGCTGCTCTCCGCAGTGAAATGGACTGGGTTTCTGTTCATTCAAGCCTTGGGACAGAAGACTCCAAGGCACATTAGGTGGCAAGGATCGGTGGTCCCACCCTGCTGCCACCTTCACTACCTTCCAGTGTCGTGGACGACAGAGCCGGAGGCAGCAGGCTCCAGCTGCCTGCAGTAGGTTTTTATTTCAATCACTCCTGTACATTTTCTCCTCATTGCTTATAAAAGAGATGGGCACATGGTAGGGCAGCAGCGGAGGGGCTGTTTACTTTACATCTTATCAGCAGCATTAGGTGCTTCAGAGACTACCAGGAAAGACCCAGGTACGAGCCGCTCCCACACGGCAGGACTTTGGACCACAACATAGAGCTGCTGTGTCCAGATGGACGAGGCTGTCTCTACTAGTTCTGCCCCTGGCAGCTAGGTTTCTAGGATTTCCAATGTATTTGTCTGTCCTCAGAAAAACCTTCTCCTCCCTCCTGTCCCTCCTGTTCTTTTTAAGCATCCAGCAAAGTACTTGCCTTAAGAGCTATCAGCAAGATACTGTTGACAGTCCAGGAGGATACCTTGCTGTGCTCAGGGAGGTTTTAACGGAGGTTTTCACACAGAGGTGAAGGTCAGTCGGCATAGATGCAAAGGGAGACTCTGCATGCCGTGCGCAAGTGCTCCAGAACACTAACGCAGTTTGGCTAACAGGTGAGCAGGTAAGGCTTGCCCCTGAGATTTTAAATGCAAGCCAGATGGGTAAAGCTGTACAATTTATTTTAGTAGCATTATATAGATGCTGTTGTGTTGGGGTTTTAAATTATTTTAACTAACCAATGCCGAAGGGAAGCTGTGCCAATAGCCAAGGCACCATTGCAGGTATGCTCGCACGCCTCTTTTACTGCAACGATCTAGATAATTCCTAACAAAAGGGGAGATGTTCTAGGCAGACCCCCAGGGCCCTGCTCAGGGGTAGGTGGCACAGCTGGGCGGGGAGGAGGACAGCCGCCACAGCACAAAGCAGCACAGCACCAGCTCTTCCCGACGAACGCACGCACACGGGCTGCTGTGCTGGAACCTGCAGGCCCCCTAGTGCCCCGGGGCGAAAAAATCCTCTCGGGCGGCTTGAGAAGGCTCAGGAACACTCGATATTCTGCAGGGCCCCGCGGCTCTGCTCGTGCTGCCTCTCGGGAGGTGCCCGCTCCGCCCCCGGCCCGGCCCCGCCCCGCTCCTCTCCCGGCCCCGCTCCTCTCCCGGCCCCGCCCCGCTCCCGGCCCCGCCCCGCTCCCTCTGCCGATGCGCCGAATGAGCGCCCCCTGCTGGGCCCTGCTCCACACCGCCCCCTGCACGCGGGAGCGCCCCCTGCTGGACGCTGCCGGACACACGGCGTGGGCGCGGAACCGTGTCCAGAACGCGCGGGACAGGGGACAGCGCTGAGCTTATTGCTGTCCCCCGCGGAGGACACGCGGGACAGGGGACACTCTTCTAGGGATCGTGACCCTCAGGCTCGCCTGCGCTCAGGGGGGGTTTGGAAGAGCAGAGCCGATACACGGACACGGGCACATCCAGAGAATCACAGCCTGCAGGATCGCAGGTGGCTGCCAGATCTTTTACTCCGGCATCTAACAGAATTTTAACAGAAGGGCAGTATTTATTTTCTTTTTTAACTCTACATCATTACCCCCATTTCATCCCTTATTTAATTGTCAGGAGCTCTGTGGTGACAAGTAACTTAGCTGTAAAGTAGAACATACAAGCTCATTGTGTATGATAATTAACTCTCGATTAGCATCAGTATTTCTTTACCTTGATTATCTTCTTGTTTTATCACATACAACCTCAGGACCCATGCCAAACCATTGCAGTGGCAAAAAGCAGGTTAGAGCTCATCCTAGCCCTGGTCTCTCTCTGAAAACAGCCACCCTCAGCTGCTCCATAGGAGGCCGTAAAAACATCCAAAGGGGAGAATTTGAGTAACCTTCCCACGTCGAAAGCTGTCTGCTAACCTCACCTGTTGGCTAGTGCTATATAGATAAACGTAAACCTCTCAGGTTTTCATCCCCACCTAGAGTCCAACAAAGCCACAAGCAGTCAGTCACCGGGACAGCGCGGGAGGTTTGGCTGCAGAGGCAGAAGGCGAGCTGCTCTGAGCGTTCCCCGTTCTGTCTCGTGCAGACAGAGCTCCTGAAGCCATATCCCAGATCCACGTTTCATTTGTAACCACCCTTCCTGGTCGACCCCTTGCACCCTAGACGCTGCTCCCCAGACGCCAAACTCGCGTCTCAAACGTCTGCTGGGGACAAGGAGCTGCTGCAGCGGCGGAGCAGAGCCAGGCCCTGAAAGCCGCCGCCAGCGCCCCAGGATCTCGTCCCTGTGCACGGGCCCCGACGGGCGGCTCCCCCGCTTCAGCCGGGGCCGGGGCCGGGGCGGGGGACTCCCCATCTTCGGCCCGAGAACTGGAGAGACCCCGGCTCCCACGGGCCGCTCCCATCGCTCTCCCCGTCCTCTCCCTGCCCCGACAGTCCCTGTGCCCCGCGCCCGACGCCCCGCCGCAGGCCCGGCACCCGGGCGGGGGTCCCGGCTGCGCTGTCCGCTCGGCCCCGCCGCTGTCCGTCCTGTCCGCCCGTGCGGACCCCGGGGCTGCGGAGCGCCGGCATCAGCCCCCGGTACCCGGCCCGGGGACGCCTCTCCCTGCCCAGCNCGCTGCGGCGCCTGTGTGGCGGCGGGGCCGCGGCCCGGCCCTTCCGCTTCCTCCCGGGAGCCGGCGGCGGCGGGTGGCGGGTGTCTCTCCGCAGCGCAGGGGCGCGGCGCGGCCCATGGACCGGCACAAAGTGAAGCGACAGCGGCTGGACCGGATCTGCGAAGGTGCGGCGGGGCGGGGGACCCGGCGGCCCACAGGCCTGCGGGCGGGCGTGCGCCCGGCGGGGCGGCGGTGCCTCCTCCCCGCGGGGGTGTCCGCCCGGGGCCGCCGGGCCCGAGGACGCGAGGAGGAAGCAGGCGGAGCGCCTGGGCACGCCGAGGCGGGGACAGGCTGTGGGGAGCCGGCCTGAAGGGGCTCCACGGCTGCTCGCAGGCGCTGCTGCTGCGCACACCGTCCGTTCTCCCGTTACGGGTTAAACAGGGTTTGTGTTCCCTTGTGAAGGGGTGGGAGAGGGCTTTTCCTGGCTTCATTTCCCTGAGTTTGTTTCCTGTTTATTTCTTTTGCTTTGACTAATCTAAGTACCATACAGCTCTCCACAGCACTGGTGCCTTGTTGGAGCAGCAGACGAGGTCCCACAGCTCCTGTGTTTGATGGAATCACTCCCACTGACTCTCTCAACAGGTATACGGCCTCCTATCGTGAATGGCCCAATGCCAGCCCGGCCGCTGGTCGCGCTGCTGGATGGACGAGATTGCACTGTGGAAATGCCCATCCTGAAGGATGTGGCTACAGTGGCATTTTGTGATGCGCAGTCAACTCAGGAAATCCATGAAAAGGTGGGCAAAAAATGTGCAAGCATTCGAACATGGAGCTCTGTCTCTTAGAGTAACTAAAGCAGAGATTGATTGGGACTGGTTTGTGTTGCAGGTGCTGAACGAGGCAGTGGGAGCTCTGATGTATCACACCATTACTCTTTCTCGCCAGGATCTGGAGAAATTCAAAGCCCTCAGGGTCATTGTGCGTATTGGCAGTGGCTATGACAATGTTGACATCAAGTCCGCTGCAGAATTAGGTATGATTACACTATTAGGGCTCTGTTGCGATCAGAACTGAATGTGGAGTGGAACGCTGCACATGTTTTTCTGTTTTGTAGCTGAGTGCATTCAAAACCTTTTATATAAAGGATTTGGAGATGCTTAGTATCAGGCATCTTTAGGAAGCTGACCAATATTGGAGCTGGTAGGTGGCTTGAAGGAAGGATTCTCAGCTCTCAGATTGCTCTGCTATAGATGTCAGTGTCTTTGCTGTTGTTTGGGATTCAGAAACCTGAACACGGTGTCTAGACAAGTTTTGGTGAGGTGGCTTTGTGCTGTTTGTGGGGAAAGAATTGAGCAAACTGATGTCTGAAAGCTGCCTGCAAATGCTGATGCAGTGAGTGAGTTTTCCTGTTAATTTGTTATATGCAGGTGGGTTCTGATTCAGCACTTCCCTAGTGATCCCTTTAGAGCCCTAGGCACTTGAAGAGTCTCTGGATGAAGTGACAAAAAGCTGCCGTTTGCTAAACGTATGGCAGTAAGACTTTTGTACCTTGTAGTCTCCTAGGTGAGGTGAATCATCTAAGTTCCCTGCCTCTTCTTTTTTTAGGCTTGTGTCAGTGATTTGAAACCTTTCTTAATGTAATGCAGGTCAGATTAAGCTTAAATCAAATGCCAGTATTTATATATAAAATCGAAATAGGCATTACATTTTCCCAATCTGTAAGAACAGATGAATTGCAAATAAATGAAGAGTGCAGATTTGTCTAGTGCTTGAATTAGGTGTAAGGAGTCTTTTCATCGGGATGATTCAACCGAATAGTCTGAAGAGTTCCTGGCAAGGTCTTTCGCTCTCATCCCACCATTACATTTTTGGGCTGAGTTTGGAATTTAATCTGCTCTTAGGGTTCTTTGTATAAGGTCACCATCCATATTTTTCATTCATTCAGATTCAAAGCTTTCCCTTGTCCCCTACTCCGTGCTCATTAACCTAAGGAGAAATGGGTCAAAGTTCACCATCAGACTGCTGCTTGCTGCTTTTGCTTTGGAGCAACAGTATGATGACCCTTATGCATTTGCTCTTCAAATTACCCAGATTTGCTCTTTCTTAATGATTATTTTCCAGCTTAGCCAGGCCCTTTAGCTCATTCTGAGGTAAGATACTATTCCTTATGTGTTCTGAATCTTCAAATTAGACTAAAGGGCTGTTGTGTGTGTTTGTGTTTCCTTACATTTAGGTATAATATTGCATGTAAACCCAAATTTGTGTGTAGCTACGTAAGAGATGAATGCATGTGGCTTGCTTGAAGTTGAATGAGATGGTAACCAGTGAGATTAAAAGAAGTGAGGTTTCCCTGTCTCCCCTCCTCATGTCCTCCTGGTCGTCTGTGTGGCATTACAGCACAGTTGCAAAGGATTTGATAGAGGAGTCGGGTATCTGGGATTGCGTGGGACCACTGCTCTCCCAACTCTCTTGGAGAGCGCAGGCTGAGTTTAGTCGAATGTCTCCTCTGTAGCAGGTTTACAAGAGAGCGATGCATTGCTGAATTGTATGTGCCTTCAACTGTTGCCTAGATTTTATTTCAAGGTTTTAGATAGGTGGTGGACTTCTGAGGAGGAAGAGTTTCCTTGGTTTGGCAAGTGGCTAGGGTTACGTTTGGGAAGAGACCATTTTTTCATCTAGTTATTTTTATTTCTTGTCTGGTTTGTTGAATGAAGGATAGCAGCAGTGAAGTTGTATGTTGCCAGCCCTCCTCCCCACCCCCCACCTTTTTTTTTTTTTTTTTTTTTTTTTTTTTTTTTTTTTTTNCTCAGGAATGACCAGATTTTGCTGGTGTTCCATCTTTCACTTTCCTGACAGTAATTTCCAGGACTTTAACTCTGTTTGCATTACTAATTTACCTGATAGTTCTAGCCATGGGTTTTACAGTCCCTTGTGGTTGTCTGTTCTTCTAGAGTGCGAATCTTACATGTTATTATTTTTAAGTGTAACTTCAAATGGATTTAGAGAGGCTCCTGTGGCTTCTCGCTGCGTTTAATTAGTTCGTTACTTGTCGCTGCTCCTGGGGAAGCTGATGCTTGCAGTGATCATCTGGACTGTGAGACACAAAAGAGCTCATCCATCTGTTTTAATTCTCCTACAGTCTGCCAGTTAATCTGCCAGGAGTGTCTGTGGAATGAGTACATCTTTTTGGATGCAGATCTTCTAAGCCAGTCAGTTTCTTGCATCGCTTGTATGATCCAGTTTTCTCATTTCAGCCTGTTTTGTTTTTTTTTCTCCTAGTGAGTGTATCAAATGGATATTGATAAGGAAGAAATGGTATTTCCTTGGGGTTAAAAAGGTGTCTGGTCTTGTCTATGTTGCTGTAGAATGAGCTTTGGAAATGAATCCTGTGTTTCTTGGTAGTAGTTCTGGAGCACTGAGTAATCTTTCAGCACTTACGCCTGAAGAGCTCTATGTTGGTTTAGCGCTCTGATGCTAAAAATCTCATATGACCTCTGTGGCTTTGTAGGCATTGCAGTTTGCAACATCCCTTCCTCCTCAGTAGAGGAGACTGCTGATTCCACCCTCTGCCACATCTTGAACCTCTATCGCCGTGTTACTTGGCTCCATCAGGCTATGCGGGAAGGGAATCGAGCCTCGAGCGTAGAACAGATTCGAGAGGTGGCTGGAGGCGCTGTGCGTATCCGTGGGGAGACTTTGGGCATCATTGGACTAGGTAAGTGATGGGAATTGTTAGAGTGAAAAGTGAACTGTGAAAGTTCTTGGGAACCCAAGAGTCACAGTCTGAAAAAAGTGATAATTTTACAGCTGTTCATTGTGAAACACTGACTGATAAGGAATGCTAGTGCCCTGTTCTGTGATGCTGGATGTCTTCAAGAGCTGGGTGTATGTCATGGGATTGGGGATTTTTTTTTTCATATTCAAATGGCTAGAAGAATTGGAACATTCAGACAGCTCTTCTTGTGATTGTTTCCCTGTGTGCTAGGCTCTGTATCACTAAGAACACCACCTGAAAGCTACTGGTTCCTTCTCCAGGTTCTTGTAACCGGATTGTTTTTGCCTCTGACTCAGGGTCCAGATTTGGTTTGAAAACAGCTCCTTTTAGGCTAAGATCTGGCTATTGCATGGGGAAGGACTAGAATTACCCGCATGGGATCAGTACTGAATAACATCCTCTGGATTCCTGTGGCAATCCCAGGGGTTTCCAGGGCTGCACTACCTTAGGCCCTGGCAGTAAACTCCAGTGTAGGCTCCCAGTCTACCCCAGTATCTTGTCTTTAAAGTTTGTTTTACCTTTCCTTGATGATTGTGGGTTTTCTTTTGTGAAGGCCGAGTTGGACAGGCAGTGGCTCTGCGAGCCAAGTCCTTTGGCTTCAACGTGATTTTCTATGATCCCTATCTGCCGGATGGAGTGGAGCGATCCTTGGGTTTACAACGAGTAGGAACCCTGCAGGATCTACTAATGCACAGCGATTGCATCACATTGCACTGCAGCCTGAATGAACATAACCATCACCTCATCAATGACTTCACTATTAAACAGGTGCAGCAGGAGCTTGATTTCCCCCACAGAGCACTGTGGAAATGAATGCAAACAGAAGCTGCTGCTTTCACGGAGGCTGAGAGAGTGTGAATCCTGCTGCCTCTGTCGTGTGCCTCCTGCTGCATTTGGAGGCCGGGAGCGTGTGGATCCGGGTGCCTGTGCTTTGTGCTGTGTAGAATTTAATGTTAAGAACAGGACTGGCTCTTTTTACCAAGTAATTTCATTTATAAAGAATGTTTTAAGTGATTCAATAATTTCAAATTACCTTCCAAATGCATAATTGACTGTGCTGTTGAGAGCCAGATGCGGTGTGGCTGGGACTGTGTAAGTTTCTTTACACAGCTCTGCCAAAGCCTCTCTGCCCAAGCCCACTGCAAAGTCAGTCTCGGGCTCTACTCCACTAGTCTGAATGCTTTTCAGTGCTTTCGTAAGAGACCTCTGGACGTTGTAGTCCAGTTTTGTATAGCTGGATACTTGATTCATGTCCTCTTTCTTTTTTAATGTAGTAGGATGAATATGGAGTGCAGAACTTGAGAGTTCCACTTTTGCCCTTGTTGTCTTGTGGTTTTCTTTGTTCATTTTTAAAGCAAAGTTCTCAAGCATTGCTTGCAGGCATTTCCCCTGTGGTTAGCTTTGCAGTAAGTGCACTCCTAGTTCGTCCAGGCCTCATCTAATCACTGCAGGCTCCTGCTCATTTCCAGTAGACTTCCCAAGATTCAGTTAGCGTCCATGAAATGTCTCCTTCTCAACCCACTTAATATTTTTCTTCTTCCAGATGCGCCAAGGCTGCTTCTTGGTGAACACAGCCCGAGGAGGGCTGGTAGATGAGAAAGCCTTAGCGCAAGCCTTGAAAGAGGGGAGGATCAGAGGAACAGCACTGGATGTGCACGAGTCTGAGCCTTTCAGGTAACGTTGCACCTGTATGCCTGCTGCTGTCCTGTGACTCACCTACGCTGGAGAGAAACCACTTTTTTTTTTTTTTTTTTTTTNCCCCACTCCCCCACAGCTTTGCTCAGGGGCCCTTAAAAGATGCACCCAATGTGATCTGCACCCCTCACACTGCCTGGTACAGTGAGCAGGCTTCCATTGAATCCAGAGAAGATGCAGCTAAAGAGATCCGCAGAGCTATTACAGGTAATGAGGAAGACTGTGTGCTCTGCAGCTGCTGCTGAATTAGTATTCTTTTGTTAGTTCACTGCAAGGATTATGCTGATTGTTCTGAAAATTTACACTCAGTCACTGGTTTCTGGAACTGGAGTGCAAGTTGATAATTGTCTCTTTCCCTTCTGAGAATCTTGTAACTAGTGCTGGAGTGGCACTTTCCCTCCCTGGGAAAGCCTTGTACCTAGTACATCTTCCAGATCCTTTGCAATAATTCTTTTGATGGCTATACTGTACACCTTTTTTCTGGAGTAGTATGTATTGTCTCTTGGGGAAGTTGAGGCTTGGCAATTGCAGTTTGTGGCCAATCATTCCCACAAGATCACAGGGGTGGGAAGGAAGGATCAGTTTGTCTTCTCCAGAGACTACTTGTTCAGAGGAGGGTCTCCCCTGCCCTGTGTTACCCTGTGGAGGTAGACAGAAAAGATTATGTGCATTTCCTTCCTACTTTCCTTTGTAAATGCTTCAGGGAACAAGCCCCTCCTACTTGTGTCCTGTTTTTTTGTCATTCTTGGCTCTCTTGCAGGTCACATACCAGATGCTTTGAGAAACTGTGTTAATAAGGAGTACTTGCTGTTAGCAGCTCAGTGGTCCAGCATTGATCCTGCAACTGTCCACCCAGAACTCAACGGAGCTGTGGCTTACAGGTGAGATGTGTAGGTTGTCCAAGCTACTGCTTCCAAGCATATCTTCCTACAGAAGTAGGCCAACATCCCTCTGGGTTTGAGAACTGCTTGTACGTGCAAGCAGGCATGTTTCTGTTCCTATATACTCTGTCTCTGCGCTCTGCCTGGAAACATCACAGCAGCACTTCTGAAGCTGTACTAAGATTTACAATTTACTCAGTCATATTCAGCTCTAGCTGTATAATTACTGTTAAGTTTTTCCAAATTCTTGCAAGACATTCTCCAAGACATATCTTAATACAAGAAAGCTTGCTGGGTGCCTGAAAAGAGATGTGGATCTTAACATTTAGAAGTTATGCATATCATTAGGTCTGTACAAACAAAGCACAGTTCTTATCTATAGCCCAGATACGGACTGTTAAAGGGACATTGTCCAGTGGATTTGGGCAGTGTCCTGAATAGAGTGTATTTCAGTTTATTTGTCTGTTAGTGGCCTGCCAAGTGATTGAGGCAGGTTGCTTCCCTTCTGTTTTTCTCATGTTTGAAAGGTAGGAAATACGTTCTCTTCCCTCCTCAGAGAGATCTACAGAGGTTTGGATATTTATGGAGAAGGCACAGGGAAGCAGAGTGGAAGTAATGGAAGAATGGTTCATTAGCAATTCATGAGTATTGCTGTCCCATTTTTCATCTTGCGTCTAGCTGTTTTATTAGTTCAGCTCCTTACTTTTTTTTGTCTTGGAGACCAGTGAAGGGTAACTGGCAGCTTGCACTCCTGCTGATGGGGAGGGAATTTCTAGCCCTTCAGGGTACCTTCATACAGTGCCTCACACTGTTTTCCACTGAAGATAAACTTTGTGCCTGTTTTCCAAATGCTTAGTATGTGACCTGAGACTGTCTCTGCCTGTCTCTGAACAGGGTTCCTTTGGTATGAGGGTGTAGCTGCTACTCTTCAGCTCTGGAGACTTTTCCTGTGTTCTGTCTTGGGGCGTTTCTGTTAGAAAGAAGAATTTGTATTCAGCAGGTGCCTGAGGGCATGGCTCCTTTCCCCTTGCATACCTCTGGACAAGCTTGTAATTTCTGTGTTTCTGTTGGTTTCAGGTTTCCTCCAGGAGTAGTGGGAGTAGCCACCCCTGGGCTACCAGAACCACCGGTAGTGGAAGGGATTGTAGCTCATGGGATCCCTTCTGTTTCTCACTCTGCACCGCGTTCCCCTTCCCCAGGAGAGACGAGCAAACTGGATGCAGACAGAGAGATTCCTGCTGACCAATAGCAGCATCTTTCTCTCTTCCCCTCCTGCAGCAGAAAAAAGTAGGAGGGTTATCTCCTCCTAGGACCTTCTTTAACATCCTTCAGAGACTGTTTCCTGTTCATACAGGACAGGAGAATGCAGTTCATTGCTGACAACTTTAGCTCTTGCCTTTATTTTGTAACTTTAGTTTTAATCTCTCAGTGAATCTTTCTCCTTCTCTGCGGCAGGGCAGCAGTGGCCTTGCCTCTGCTCAGAAATACCTGGTTTAACCGATGGTTTTCCCATACATTTGCCTTGGTTCTCTGTGACAGGGAACTGTCCTTGTCTGCTTGAAAACAGAAGTGGAGTTGCCTGGTCAGGGATGGCCCTCAGTGTTCCTAACACCAGACTTCAGTGCACACTTTTCAGTTGTGACTTGTAGCTTAAATTTAATTTGGCTGAACCTCTCTAAGTGTAAGCCATGGGGAATATTAGAAAAATATTAGTGAACTGGAGAAGTTGTGACTATTGTCTTTATTACGCCCTTGGTAGAATACAGCCTAGGCTCAGCTCTGCGTGTTACTTGGCTTGTTCGAATGAGGGTTTCCTGTGAGAACAGGCGTAGCGCAGGCATTCCTTGTTCTTGACTGGACAGAGTTTTGTCTGTGCAGTACTGGGCCTGAAGGTAAAAGTAACAGACAGTCTCAAAGTCAGCCTTGTAAATAATTTGGAAGGATTAAAATGTCATCAAATGTCTTCTGGTGGCCACTGTGTTTGTGAGGCTTCACAATAGTTCACCTTGGAGCCTGTGTAACTCGGAGAAGGCCAGAGAATGCAGAAATGGGAAAAGCTTGCACTGGGAGACAGCAGTAACTGGTTTCTCACACACAGGTACCTCACAGTCGAATGGAGGTGTTTGTCCACAAGGTATCCATCATGTTAGAGTTCTAAGCGTTCTGCTACAGTTTCTTTCTTTTGGCATAACTGCATCAGCTGCAGGGAACACCCCAGTGCCAGTCACGCGTGTCTCTGTGCTGATGGAAGAGGCAGGTTTTAAGAGCTGACCAAATCGCTTCAGCTCCGCTAGCACATACTCCATCTCCAGCAGTGGGCAGGGCAAGACAGTGACTTTTTACATGAATGAGCTTTGTGCTACTAAAGGAGAAAGAACACTCTTAGCTTGTCACCTGAAGCCAAGGCAGGATTGTTGCTCTCAAGGCTTTTCCCATTTCCCAAATATTTTAATATGAATTGCTTCTTGGAGGGGTATGGAGTCTTCAGCGAAATAGGTTCCACAGGAGAAGATTTTCCTGAGTTCAAAAATCTTTCTTTCATTTCATCTTGTTATACTTTAGTTGTAGGCTTTACCATGCACAAGGTGTAACAATTCCCGACTGATCTGTTCACGTGTGGTATATTAAAGTAGGTGCTAGATGGGAGGCATACCCCTTGGGTGGGTTCGTCTGCCTCCCTTCATTCTTCCCTCTGTTGCATGTCTGTGACTGGAAGCTGAAGAGCTGGGAACAGACTGGAAATACACCTTGAGGGGGGGACAGAATCCTCTGTTGAGGCTGTTTACAGTTTGGGAAGCTAAGGAAAACTTTAGGAGTCCATAAGTTTTCAGATTTTTTTCCTGGTTTTAAATTTTTCTCCAATACTGTCTTCATATAATGGCTTACTACTGATACAGTGAGGTGATTCACTGATTTTTCTTCCACCTCCCCACTCCCCCCAGGCAGTTCAAGAAAGGAAAACATGCAAGAAGTAAACTTCAGGTGTTTTCTTACGGATTTTATACTTAACTATTTAGCATTAGTGAGATGAGACTAGTTCCCTAGTGATGAGTATCTTTTTTCGATAAGGTATTTGTCTTGGTGAAGGTTCTTGGCTTCTGTGTTTTCATGGATGATGGTGATTCTACTTAAAATTCATATACCTCCTTGGCTGCTCAGGTTTAGCAGATCAGACTGGGACTGGAGAACTTTTCTGAACAGCCTGGAGCTCAGCAGCACTTTGATTACAGCTGTACCTATAATAACCAGCAGCACTTTCCTAAGTTCTCTGATCTCTAGGCAGTCTAAATTTTACAAGCTGCTAGCTCAGAAGGCTGTTGTTCTGGCAGGCAGATGGGGAAAAGTTTTCAGAGACTGAGAGCTCATCTTCTGTCTATTTACCACATTAGGGAAGCAGTCTGTCAGTAACTACTCTTTCCTTACTTGCTGCTGAAAATTCCTGCCCTGCTTAGAGGTTCAGGTCTGAGATTATTTTGTGGTAAGGGGCTTCTAGCTGTGAGCTTTGTGAATACAGAGGAGTACACTGAACTTGTCTCTTCTACAGCACAATGCAAGATAGATTTATTTTTTTAAAAGAGGCAGCGATTTTTTTTTTTTTTCTTAACTGCAAGTATCTCTATAGATCAGTCAAATAACTGAGCAGAGGATGAGTGGAACGATCTCATTTGGGGGACACTTGAGTTTCTCAATTCTTATTTTTGGTGCCTAGATATACTGGTGACTAGTAAGCATAGGAATTAAATAACTGATGTAATAAGAGTTGAAGCTGACATCACTGATAGTGGCTCTGTTCTATCCAACACTATGTTGGCTTGTGATTGGATATGAGGAGAATTTTCCCCTTGATTAAAGCCGCAGCAGAAAATGTTGAGGTAGAAATTAACAGAACCCTTATCATGACCTCCCAGAAGGACTCTGTACTTACAGGATTACTCTGCTTGTATGCCGTTTGTACCTCTTATGGACTGAACCTACCAGACGAAGGCTGTTCTGAGCAGATAGCTCAAAGAAAAATTTACCAGTATGGAAGTACCCTGTGATGTTCTCCATCCCCGAGTGCACAGTCCTTTGTCAGCACTCTCTCCTGTGTGATACACTTGACTTGCAGCTCCCCCTCCCAAGCTTAGTGCAGTATACAGAAGTGAAAGGATTTTTTTTTTAAATGCCTTCCTTCTGAACTAGCGCAGAGCTTTAATCCCAAAGAGCAGAAGTCTCCCAGGGTGAGGCAGGAGTGCCCTAGCAGCACTGATCTGCTTACAGGAGGTGCTCACACCGTCCCAAGGTACATTCTGTTTGTCAGGGTCACTGCTGCTGACCAGCTTTTTTTATAGAGGACTCAAGAGTTTCAGAAATATATTTTTGTAGACAATGACTAAACTGTGAAACACTGAAATAAAGCATGTAAACAAAAACAGCACTGTCCTCTGTACAGATGTTTTTCTCACTTAATTTCTCTCCTGACTCATTAGAAAATGTTTGATTACTTCTTGGATATATTTTAATAAAGTTCTCCAAAGAGCATGGCTGCTGTCTGTGCAGGAAGGGGCGGCCTTAGATGCAGTGCTGAAGGAGAGAGTTGAAAACCTGTACAGGTAAGTGTATCAGTCCCACGTTTCTCAAGTGAGGTAAGCTGGATCTTCCACAGAGGCACTCCCTGGATCAGCCACTCCAGCAAATGACTTTCTTTGGATTCTGGAGCATTGACCGTCAATCAAGGCTGAGAAAAGTGGCAGACCTGAGAGGAAGCCATTTTCAGTGGTTAAGGGGCAGCTTGGGATGTAGCCTGGTGTTTACTTACATGACTGCTCACAAGTTGAAGCTGGGGTAACTGCTTTTGCAGCCCTTTGAGTGTGTAATTTAAATATACATGTGTGCACAGCAGTAGCTGTTGTCACCCTTTGACAGTAAAATGTATTGTAAATTAATACACAGAATTCGTCCATTAAACTAATTTTTATAATACAAGTTAGTGCAACAGAATTAGCATAGAAAAGTGGTTAGGTATATAATAAATTGATGTTAATTCATGTTTTATGGCCTGTGCTACCTGTGTTAGATCATTAATGAAAGCTAGGAAACCCCTTCCTGTTCTTGGTGGATTATCTCACTGCCTAGCTGTGCCGTGCGCCTTTGGGATGTCCAGCACCAGGCTCAGGAGGTGGGCTATGGAAAATGCTGGCTTGCTTTATCACGGCACTTTCAGTCTTACAGCTGGTGGGATGGGAAAGGACTGTTTGGAGTCTTTGGCATGGTGGTACCATTTCTAATGCATAGCTGATGACTGAAGGTAGTCCCCCAGATTTACCGTGGCAGTCAGTTGGACACACATCGTAATGGCTCTGCCAGCCTTTACTCGTGTTTCACAAAGATATTGGCTCCTGTACTTTTTTTTTTTTTTTTTTAAAGGGGGGGGAAGGTAGTAAAACCAGTGGTGTGTAGTACATGAAAACTCAGATTCTGTACAGCAGAGGAAGATGGAGCAGAGTTCTGATGCCACTTCGGTTGGTTCCTAAGTTCTGTGTAGTTGTTCAAAATGACAAAGGCAGGCCCCTTTAAAAAAAAAAAAAAGTCTTTTGAACGTTCTCTTGATTCAATAATCTGTATCAGAATCTCTTCAGTATTCTATCTGTGTGCTATATCAGGACTAAAATCACACCATACAGAGTACCGAGAGTGGGTGGAAGCGATGAAATAGGCCTCTGAGGCCAGGCACGCTCTTCAAAAGGAGCACCGGGCATCGCCTGACCCATTCCTCAGTGCAGTAAATTGCAAAAACGGAGAGACAGTAACAAGGATAAAGTGTCATCTACTTAACCTGGCACAATCGTTTTGAATAAATGAAAGCGAGCAACTTGGCTTTGCTGCTGCTCATTCAGCATCAGCTGTCACTGTCCCAGGGGAAGGGCTGCACGCGCAGGGACAGCTCCCTTCCCCCGGCGGCAGCTGTGGCGGGGGTCCCGCACCCGCTCCCCACCCCGTCTCCGCCGGTGCTGCCGGGCCCGCTGCAGGGCTCCCGGCTGGGAAGGAGCGCTGCTCCCGGTGAGAACCGATCGAACACCCGCGAGGGGCGGCAGCTGCGTCCCGCCCTCAGAACGACCCCCGCCCGCCCGCATCGGCCGGAACCCCCCGGGCCCCGCGCCTCCGGCCGGCACCGCGCCGGCTTCTGAGGTAAAAGCTCCGTAATTCCTGTGACAATGTCAGATTTCCAACTCGGCGTGACGAGACGCCCTGCCGCGGGACGGCCTCTGTCACGGCTCCTTCCGGCGGCCCCTCGGCTGCGCCACTGCCCCGGCTCCCCTCTGCGGCCGCCGCCGGGCCCTGTCCCCGGGCCCTGTCCCTGTCCCTGTCCCGGACGCGCCGCCGCCGCTCCTCACGGGCTCCCAGCCCAGGCGGGGCGCGCGGGGCACTGTGGGGCAGAGGAAGGGGGGGTGGGGGGGGGCCGTTGCGCGAGCGAGGTGCACGCCGGGATCGGGGCGGGCGGCGCTCGGAGGCCCAGCGCGGGGCCGTCG
>VZTO01004281.1:321107-337434 GCA_013400615.1 Syrrhaptes paradoxus
GGCCGCGGCAGCGCCGCGCTGGGACCCGCGCCCTTCGCGCAGCCGCTCCGCCGGGCCTGTCGGGGAGCGCTGCGGGCCCGGTCTGCGGTGGGTGCGGGGCTCCTCGGGGCGCAGAGGGTCCGGCGGGCGCGGCCGCGGTGGTTGGGAGGAACTCACGGGTGAACCGAGCGCGTCTGGGACGTTTCTGCTTTCTGGTGCTGTTACGTGTGTGACTTCTGAGGGCTGGACTTTTTTCTGGGAAGGTGCTGAGTGTTCTTGACCAGCCCAAATGATGCCCCTTGTGTGAAGGCATAATTTTGAGTGGAGATTATTGATTTCATTCTGTCCTAGGTTTTGTTTTCAGCTATAGAAATCAGTGCTTCATGTAATGTGTTTAAACGGTCCTTAGCATTTGTTTGGTTTATTTTTAGTATAGCTCCCTGGGGCGCTTGAGTGGAGATCTTATGGACAGCTCTGAGAAGACACATGTGCAGGTTCTCTTTGCGTGTGTCAGTCCTGCGAGTAGTTGTCGTAAGCAGTGGCATGCTGCTGAGAGCTGCGGCTGTTCAGATGACCCACCTTAGGGGGAATGAGGTTCTGTGCTTGTGAGGAGTATTGTTAGTTCTCTTTATGATCAGCTTTTTAAAAACTTGTTGTTATGATAAGTTCTGTGGGCTTCCTTCCTTGCCTTCCTGCAGTGATGCTGCTTTCTTTGTCCTTGTTTTGGAACTGCGGCTCAGGCTATCCGAAGGAGGTGGTATGCTAGTTCTAGATCTTCAAACCCAGGTGGCCTGCCATCCTGTATCTTTGGCTGAGAGCTGTGGTGATGCGCTCTAGCTGCTCCCTTGTTTGTTTAAGGAGAGGGAAAAAACCAGAAAACAAAAAGCCATGCAGAAAGAGGATCTCCAAAAGGAGAATGGGACGAGAGTCTGAGGCTGTCTCTGAAATGTGGAAGTGTTGGGACTAAGACCCGGTCTGGAGAGTTACTCTAGTAGCAGACTGCATTTGACACAAGTGTCATCAGTGCTCTTTCATGATGGAATCATCCGTCCCAAATACGAGTATGATGTAATGAATTTGTGGCGTGTGCCTGATCTTATTGCTGTTTTGGTGGAAGGACTGGTGGAGTGTTGCTTTTTTTTTTTTTTTTTTTTTTTTTTTTTTTTTTTTTTTTTTTTTTTTTTTTTTTTTTTTTTTTTTTTTTTTTTTTTTTTTNTTTTTTTTTTTTTTTTTTTTTTTTTTTTTTTTTTTTTTTTTTTTTTTTTTTTTTTGTGAATCTGTGTCCCGTAAAAGGTGGTCACTTGTTTCCTGGTTAGTCATTGCTGTCCAGCCGTAGAACACCTGTTAAACTACCCTAACAAGGTAAAAACCAACTTCTGTGCTTGGTGGCCTGGGAAGAATGTCATTTTTTTGGTGTGTGACTTCATTGCGTTCGTTCAGCACTGCAGTTCTCACCCCAGTTCCTTTCATCAGTAACCTTCCACTGAGCACTGTTTCAGTGATGCAGCTGTCTCTAAACAGTGTATTCTCCAGCGCTGTACAAGAACTCTTAAATGTGAACGGTTTGAAATACTCAGATTTTTCAAAGTTCTGTAACATGGAATATTCAGTGTTGTCATGGAACCTTCCACGCGCCATGAGCACTGCTTTGACAAGGGTAGTGAGGTACTGTCAGAACAGCAAGTCGTCTTTTTAAACTGATTCTGGCAGAAGTGAGGAGTTGGCACCAAGCAGTCAACCACAGTTTAGGAAATACTTATCTGAGGTAAAGTAATAATGTGGACGAGGTCTGAAAAAGGCTAGAAAAAAATCTATTCTGCTCTTTGAGTTACTTTTTTTTCATGGTATCCTGTAAGGATGGTTTCACTTACTAGCCTGTAGTCTGACATTGGGCTTTCAGAAATACAAAAGTGCAGTCAGATGTTTACAGCTTTCTGTGGCAGAAAACTCAAGAGCAGACAAGAAGTATATAACTTAAAGCGTTTCAGAAAGCACCTGAAATAGTTTGTTTTGTTTTTTTTTTAAATACTGGGATTTTAGGAAACTATTAGTTTTTCTGGTGGGATGGAAGCCTCTGAAAAGGTCTTGCTTTTTTTCTGGTATATAAATTTGGTTATAGAGAGTAGCTCTTAAATATTCTTTCTTTGAGAAAATGTGGAATAATCTAATTACGGTTAGTCCTCAAAAGATTTGTGTAGTGCTCAGTCCTAGTTGTGCCATCTTCAGAGCACCTAGAAGAAATCCTGAGGAAGAACTGTGCTGCTGTTAGCAAACAGCTTTACCTCTTCTCATTAGAAACAGATCTTTCCTTTTTTCCCCAAAATGTCTTATTAGGACAGAACTGTAAAAGGCCCGTCGAGCTTTAGTTTGGTATCGTTGTAGTATCGTAAAAGGATGCGTTATGTGTACTGGTGAGGTAGCTCGCCGTGTTGTATGCAGGACAGTACCAGCTTTGCTTGTCTGGAGAAGAAAGGTGCACGAGATGGCTCTTGGTGCGTAGACAAGCGATACAAATGCTGTGAAGTGAGGAGGCCCAGGACACACGGTGCTTTGGGTAGGACTGCTTTGGGGTAATCCATGTGTGCTTCTTATGGTGGATGGTAGAGAAAGGGTTGGTGGTTTGGGTTTGGTTTTTTTCCCTTTTTGTGGATAATAAGTTATATATCACACAAGTTTTTTTATGTCCAAGTTTCCTACAGTAATCTGCACGTATAATTCAGTGTATTCTGAAGACATTTTCATGTTCCATGGTACATGGATTATGCAGCTTAATGAAGATGTAGTAATCTAAATTATCTTATTCATAAGGGGGTTCATTGAATAAAGTTAGTATTTACCAGTGATCTGAATTGTGGAATAAGCTTAATTTAGGTCTCAAGTGTCAGAACTGCTTGTGTTAACCGTAACTATCAGGGTAATTCAACTAGTTTTTCTGACCAGGTCACACTGGAAAAGAGTATCTTCCTGTCTGGAGACTGTGTGTGGTAGGTGAAGGTTGCTGGAACCCTATGAGGCTGGATTTAGATCTGTGTGCTCTCAAGCAGTTTTCGGATGCTACTTGAGAGTTATCCTGACAGCAGAGAAGAATGTGGGAAGATGTGCGTGTCCTGTCTGCTGGGGGTGGGCTGTGCAGGTGTCTGCTGCAGGATTGTGGTTCTCTCTGGCTGGGACTGGGTGGAGAGCGTGCAGAGGCTTTCAAACTCTGGTAAGACAGGGAAAGGGGTTTTGAGACAGGGAGTTGGAGCCAGGAGTCTGTGGAAGTGTCAGGAAGGTTCACAGCCATCTGGGACTGTGCGAGCCCAAGGTTCTCAGACTTGTTTCTGAGCTGCTGTACTCGTCTTCATCCCCTTCTGTCCTGCAGAGGGGTTCGTATTCCTGGATCATTCTTCCTGTCAGCAAGTCACTGGCACACATTTGCGTGTTGAAAGAGTACGTGAGGGGAACGGACCGCAGAAAGTGGCTTTGTCTCGCGCCTGGGCAGAATCTCCTGTAGCTGCTGGTGAAGGCAGAGGACCGGGCTGGATGGACGCTGGCAGGACCAGGAAGGGGTATCTTTAGTGCCGCTTGTTGTAAAAGAGATGTTTAAGAACAAACAGGATGTTGAACATTTTTTCAAATAAATTTTTACTTACGTTGCAGTAAGGTACAGCTCTTGGAAGGAGAGCTGGCTGCAAAAGCAGTAGATGTGCATTTCCCCACCTGCTGCGTGGTACTTCAGTGGTGGCCTGTGCACAGAGTCCTGTGAGTGCGTGTCATGCCGCAGGCTTCTTTCTGATAGCCTGGCTGTCTTCCCATCTGTGAAAGACAGACATCCACACTGAAAACCTTGCATTCGTGGGGTGAACAGTGTCGCCTGTGGGTCCAGTGGTTACTTTTCTCAGGGTTCGAGGGGTCCTGAGGGATTCTGTAACCATTTACAGTGCTGAAATGTGAGGAGCCGGGGGCAGCACGGCGGGGATGGAACACCCCTGTGTTTGTAGCTTATGTCAGTGTAAGTTTACATGATTTATTTAAAAAAAAAAAAGTCGTCTTGGTTTCTTGGCAGTGTAACTGCAGTAGAGAAGACTTGGTGTGACTTGCAAAGTTCTCAAAAGGATCTTGGCAGATCTGAAGTGGTTATCAAGTTATAGAGGAGGGAAAGGGGTGGAGACCCAGCCAAAGAGCCTGCCCGGCGGTGTGCCCCCCTGGTGCCCCATCCTGCTCCCCACAGGGTGCTGGGTCTTGGCAGTGGGGTGATTGGGGTGGCAATGGGACTGGGAGGTGAAGGGCTGTTGCTCCAAAATACAGGCTATGGAGAAGTAACCGTAACAGGATTTGTGTGTCAGTGTCCAGGAGGGGCTGCTCAGCCTGCACACAGGTGTTAGACCCTCTGCAGAGCTGTCTGTGTGCAGCGCTGGTTCCATGTCCGCTTGGTACCCTCCCACCCTCCTGTGTTCCATGTTTCTGTTAACAGACACTCCAAGTCGGTGTCTTTTTTTTCTCTCCCCATTTCTTTATTTGAGGATACTTGTTATAATTTCTTGTCAGATGGTAGCAATTACTGTTCACGTGCAGGAGCTTCAGTTGCACTGCTGTATTCCTGGGGATTGTGGAGGTGCCCTCTTTGAATGCTCGCTGTGCCTACATGACATTTGTGCAGTGTTTGTGATATTTTAGGAAGTGTCACACTATTGAACATGTGCTATGCTGATCTGCACACGTGCAGTGATTTAAATGCATTTTAAACCTATTGGACTTGCACAAAATAAATATTTCTGGGGAAGTCTAGGTAAAACTATGGAAGCTCTGGATTGAGAAGGGTAAGATTCTAAGACAGAGAAATGCTGCCTCTAATGCAGCACGTGGGTGTTTTACATTTGTGTCAATGGAAGAACAGCTCTACTGGATGACGTCAAAGGTCCACCTCATTCCCCACTGCCCTGCCCTGTCCTGTCTTGCACTGGTCAGATGTGGGTGTCCCTACGCAGCTGTGGAAGGAATCAATCAAGATGGTTAACCCTTCTGTCAATAGGCTGCTAGGTTGGAGTGTTCTGAAATGATACTTAGCTATAAAACCACACACAGCACGACTGCTATCTGTTTGCATCAGTGAAGGGCTTTAAGTTTTTGCTCGTCTGATAGTGAATGCTCTGTAGAGCTCAGTGATTTGTAAAGACTGGATTGACTTTGGAGGATTGGTCTCTTCCTCCTCCTGCATGGTGTTTGTTGCAGCAGAATCAAAGATTTCAGATGTTAAATTCACAGGAGCACTCAGATCCAGCTTTTGCAAGTGAAGGCTGGGAAGTTACTGTATACGGCAAAGTCTGTCTGCAGGAAGCTCCTTGTCAGTGTTTTCATTTGCAGGTGGAACTGTTGCTTTGAAGAAGCTGAATATTCCAATTACAGGCAGAAGAGATTTAGGGATTTCATCAGTACTGTTTATTTTGACCTTTTTGAGTATTGTTTTGTAGTGTTGAAGTGTAACAACAGAAACAAGGAAGGAAGGCTAGAAAAACAAAATACACTTTGGCAAGACCTTAGATTTTCTTTTTTCCCATCGTTGTCAAAACATAGCATATTTTTCCTTAGGCAGTTTATTTTCTTGGGTGGACGATGTTGACATAGTATGTGCCGGGCTTACTTTTTACCAGATAAAATGCCATAAGCTGGGAAAGTAGAAATCGTATGTTTTGCGGTCTGTTTGGTGAGTATACAGTCACTTCATTTAGCCGAATGTTTAGCTATGGCTAGGGAAGGCAGCAGAGTAGTGAGAGCTGTGCAAATAGAGTGACCGTTAGCAAGCTGAATACTAGTACGTGTAATAATAATTTAGGTCCCTGTCTTGGCACTTCTGTCGGTATGTTTTCCTCTAAGGCGGTTGTATGTGTCACACCTCAAGTAAAACCAGAAGACTGAATCACACATTTGTAAGGGCAGTAGTCAGCACTGTCCCTGGTGAAAGGCTTCTGAGCTGCAGGTTGGCAGATGGGCATCTGTTTTGTCATTCAGATGGTTGCAGAAACCCAGGTTTCTGTAATATCCATACTGAGATGTTTCCTCAGTTTCCAGTGGAGGTTTCAGCGGGGATATCAGAGATCTGAAATGTTTATTTTGTTTGTTTATGCTTCTCGCTGTGGCTGCAGGGCACTGCCTGGTGCAGGAGTGCCTGCGGAATACTGGCGGTTCCGTACCTTTTTCTGTCGGGTTTTAAGTGGAAGACTGATTATTTCATAGGAGGTGAAAACACATGGACTTGTGGATATGAAGCAACTTCTTCTTGAAATGCAAGTGATTATAACAAAGTTGTTTGGGGTTTTTGTCTTGAGTGTTACATCTCTCTGCTTTGATGGCCATCCATTTCCTAAACATTTGGGGTGAAAAAGCAACTGCTTACAGAAATCTGTTTTGAACTTTTAACTTCTTAAGGTACGAGTCATTCTTTATTTTTCTCTAGGAAAGCAATCTGCTGCATGTAGTATGTCTGTATATACGTATTCCTGGGCACGTTGTGCGTGCTGCGTAGCTGTTTTCTTTTGGCTGATCTTGTTCTCTGCTTCAGTGAGTTCCTCGGTTATTAATTAGACTGACCATTCTTTTTTTCCTTCAAGGCCTGTCTTGTGATTGCTCACATTTCTAGGGTTTTTCCATGCACGTATTTTGACTTCTCCATGTTGCTACCACGTGCTTGAGGTTTTTACAGAGCTCCCACTTTTTTAACCAACTTACAGAAACATTTGGAGAAATGTCGTTCCAGGAAGACTTAGCCAGTGTAATGACAGTTCTGTATCGTGTTCGTGTTTGGTGGTTGAACAGCTTTTTAACACAGTCATAAAATACATTTGCTCATACAGTAACTTCTCTCAGTAGCGTTAGAGCACTCTCTAAGCAGCCTTGATGTTTCCAGTTTCAGCTGCTGATTGCTGAACCAAAAAACCTCAGTTTCACTTCCACGCGGTTACTGTCCCAAGGTCGTGGTGCTTGTGACTCCCATTACTTGCGCAGCGCCTCATGCTTTCCCTGTGAGAGCTGCTGGTGTCTGCATCTAGTAATTTGTGCTGCCTTCTTTTTATTAGATGCTCCATTTTATCAAGGCATCCAACTTTTCAACCAGTGGCAGGTTTATTTTCTTCTGTAGTTTCTAAGTATGTTTTATTTTGAAGCTGTTCTTTTTACAAGCCTATCTCTAGTTGGAAAAATCTTACTACTTCTGTCTCGTTATCACTGATAACTGAGCTAGTGCTGCGTGGCTGTGACTGCCTTGCTGCCAGGGGTGCCTTTTTAGTATCTTGTCCATGCTAGATGGTGGGACTCCGTTTGCAAAACACCAAGCAAAATGAGGAGGTTTTCTTGTATAGTCATGTTTTCTTTGCAGTTTTTGCATGTTTAGCAGAGTTCTTGCCGTCTTTCTGAATTTCTTCCACAATAGTTATCTGGTTCTTTCTTTCCTGTTTTTACACGGAGGTGCTGTGTTTGCTACTTGCCAGTGACACAGGTGCCAATTTTAAATTGCTTAACAACCTGCGATTTAAGGTGTTGCTTTTCCTTCAAAGTTCTGAACTGGAAGTCCTTGTTCTTGCTGGTAATTGGCTTGTAGAATACTTGGGATTTGGAACAGCCTACTTGGATTTCAAAGTGATTTGTTTTGTGAAACAGAAGGTATCGTCATCTCTGCAGTCCAAACAGCTGCAGAAGGAAACAGTCACAGGGTTGTCTTGCTGTTATTGCTGTGAAGTCGTGTTTTGTGATACTTTGATTGGGATGCAGGCAGACATCAGGTAAAGATGCATTTTAGAAGAAATAGGAACAAAAAGCACAGTATTTGACAAAAATATGTACATGTTTCCAAAACAAATTTATTCTATGAACCTCACACTTTGCAATAGCTCACGTATTTTGAGTTACTAGTAGTAGAGAAAATTCAGAACCGTTAGTATAAATTAAGGGAAAAAGGTGTCTTTTTAAGGATAGGCCTGGGGAGTGGTGAATGAGTTTTCAGTGTACAAAATGGGCTGATGCTGCTTCAAAAGGCAGTCTGTCTGTCTCTGGCTGTGCAGCAAGGAGGTCCCCAATGGCAGGAAGTTTCTGCAGGAATGCAAACATTTGCTGAAATAAAGTTCCTCTTAAAAAGCAAAGCATAGTGATTAACATATTTGGCTCTGCCTGGTGTAAGATATACCACAATTACTGGATTCATTTCGGAGTGCGAGGGCTGTTACATAACTGGCTCGAGATACAGCTTACATGAAGTGCTTCTGTGTCTGATGTGCACGGCCATGCAGCTTTTGGTAGACCCATGCTGACTGTGCAGCCGCAGGGCTGTGAAGTTACTGTTAAATCCCAAATTTGACCTGGATAGCATTTGTTATCCAAGAGAGATTCCTGGCACAGTCATTTTCTTGTTTGGCATAAACCAAAACTGTCCAAAGCAGCTCATATCTGAAAGTCTTCAGCTGCTTGGCAGTTGTTGTGAGTCTTAAAAAGGGTACAGCATGTGGGAGAGACAGTAGTCCAGTATTTTATGTTCCTGCTCTTAATGTGTAAGAAAAAACTTGTCGATGAAAGCTTCAGGGGAAGAGTTTGGTCTGAATGTTACTGTTAAGTCTATATAGTAGCTAGCTACTATGACAAAAAAATTGCCCTTCCTGTCTCTTGTGCATGATGCTTCATTGGACCCATAAACATGGACAAAGATTGCAGGAAATTAACGATACCCTGTGTGCTTAGTTTCTAGCCCACCTGTTGCCCAAATGCATGCACCGTGGAGTGAGCCGGGTTGCTTGCTCAAGGGGAAGCAATGGGACTGTGCAGTGACGGCAGTGAGGCGATGTCCTGGGGCTTCCCCCAGCAGCAGGCTGCTGGAGTGGGGTTTGATCTGCATCTGAGCTGATCTAAGGGTTTTTACTCATTTATATCTCTAAAACTACATAAACTGACTACAAAGAACCTCCAGCATTTTCTTAAAGTGCCGTTTTGAAAGTGACATCTCAAAGGTACTCTGTGTACGGAGAGATACTCTGCCAACCAAGAGAGATTTAAATTCTAGGAAGATATTTTGATTCGGTAGTAGTTTGAAATGGCTGTAGAACTAATTATTTCTGTGTTGGCTCCAGCAACTTGCCGGTATAAAGAGTGGTCCAGAAAGGTGTCTAATGTTGATCTGATTCTCCATGTCATAATGTGTTCTGTCACTTTTTACTCTTATTTGTATAGGTAATCATTTGAATAATGACACGTCTCCCGCCATCTCTCTTTGTTGTCATTCCATCCTGTTCCATCAAACCATCGTTAATTCTACTAGTGCCATTCCTGATGTGTTTCTGTAGCCTCTTTTTTTCCACCTCTGTTATAGAGAGGTCTTCACAGTGTCCCTGCATGTGTCTTCATTGCTTCTGTTCTTGAAATCTGTCATTCAAGAAAATTTTCTTGCCTGGGTATTTCTAGTTGAAACTTAATCCCACTATTGTGTCATCTCTCTAGTGGACAGATCAAACAGGATTATTTATTCTCTTTTTGGCAGGTCTTTCATGAAGAATTTTTATGAATTCCTCTCTCTGTCTTCTTTTTTTCTTGATAAAGCAGCCTCATTTAACTCCAAAGTTTGCATTTTCTAGACCTTTGATTGTTCTTGTTTGCTTTCTTCTGCTGTCTGCTGTTGTTCTGACCCGAATTGGTCATAAGGAGTTTAGCAGAGGGCTTGCTGAGGCTGAGTAGAGACGAGCCCGTCAGGTATGCTGTGCCCTGTACACTTGTGTACGTACGTGCCTGTCCTTTGAAGCGGCGTGAGATGGCTGAACGTGTACCACCGCGTGATCCGTTATCATTGGCGCGCTTCTTTTTCCATGGACCTGATCCCTGTCCTGTCACTGGTGGCTTCTGCCTTTGTTTAGTGATTGTGCTGTGCTCTGATTTGAGGCGGTTTCTCGAGGTAATGTTGAATTATCTCTTCAGGTGTGCTTGCTTGCGGGGCTTTCCAGCAGGTGCTCTTTCTGTGGAGCTCTGCAGTCCTGGTGCCAGTTGTGACAAGCAGTGACTGTTCTCAAACACTTCAGCATTTGGAACTGGAGCAAGTTCCTCTGAGGACTCTGTCCCATGCTTCCATTTTATCCGAGAAGAGTTGATTTTTGTGCTCAGCAAATAGGCTCTTTTCCTGTGTGAAGTGTTACACAAAAGTGTTGCAAAGCCTGAATTCCAGGTGTGAGACCTGTGTTTCTGTGGTTGGAAGACTTGTTGTTCTTCAAGCAGAGGAGTGTCCGCTTGTTATCTACCCGTGTGTGCTTTTAAGGAACGTTTATATGGGAAAGCTACTGCTCGCTGTGTGCAGCAGCGGATTGACAAAGCTTTTTCATGCTTTGGGGGGGGGAAGCTTCAATAGTAAAGTGAGGATAAATTGTTTTGTGTTGCATGCAACTGAAGATTGTAAAAACTATATTTTGCAAAAAACCCTGTTCATTTAAAAAAAGAAAATTAATCGCTCGCATCTGTTGAATGCTGCAGGTGCATTGCTTCTCAGGATGCTGTGCCTTGTTCCGACTCTGTGTCCAGCATATGGTAACAGAGGAACAGGCCACTCATCTCTGGCAGCGCAGGAATGTATTTTGTGGTGCCATCAGCCCACCAGAAAAAGTGAGGTAGGGCTGGACTGTCATCCTTGTTGTTTTGAAATTTTTAAGCAGGCTGCCAGCTTGATTGTTGGCACTGTGTTTCTACGTCATCAATGCATCAAAACTAAGTAACATTGGACCGAATATCAGTGTCTTTTGAAATTCACCTGAAGTCTCCCTTTCACTGCTTGAGATCCGTTAGGTTCATGGTTTTTATATTTTTAACTCATACTCCTGTATGTATTCAGTACAGTGTGACATTAATATTTTATGGAAGTAAAAAAAAAAAGTTTTATTATTCACCAAAATAGTAATTTTATGAAATCAGATTTGAGGTAGTCCTGACTTTTTATAATTTTGTTTTGATTTTCATGCTGTCCTGTCTGTTTTGGCCAGAAATGCACTGAGGCTGGTAATCAGAGGAATTCTTCATCCTTTTTTATAACTGGCTCCTTAGCTGTGGAAATCGTTGATAGGTTTTTCTGAGGTCTAAAGTACATGAAGACAGGTATTTTGTTAAGCTCTTGCAAAAAAAAAAAAAAGTTACTGTTGCCTAGAACCTGTTGATTCATAAACATGTTCATCTTTATTAGAAATTGTTGGGTACTGCTGTAGATTACTGTGCGTGTTAAAGTGTTGACTGACTTCAGCACAAAACAGAGTCACTTAGGGTAAATATTTGTGGCCATTTGTTAGCAGCTCGCTACCCCATAAGGTAATGGCTTCAGTAGAATTATGATTTCTCTAGCTTCTGCTCTTTTCATCTATTTCTGCCCTGGATCCTGTCAAGAGGGTTTTTGATTGTTTCACTTAATTATATCGTTATGCATTATAGGCATAGGAAGGTGCCAAGGAAATATAAAAACTATGCATATTTTCTATTTTAGTAATATATTTAGTGCGTTCACTAAATATATAGTGTCTTAATCAGTATCAGCCTTTAGCATAATTGTTCTGTCTAATAACTGTGGTTTCTTGATTACTTGATGAAAACTACTTTTTGTCTGGCTCAATACAATTTATTTAAGAGGAGGATTTTCTCCTTAGCTTTTTTTCCAGATTTTCCTGGCTTTGGGAATCTGCTGCAGTAAAGCACTAGTGTGTCTGTATATATTTCAGATTGTTTTGTTGGGGTTTTTTTTTGATTTTTTTTTTTTTTCCTTTGCTTGTAAGAAATAGTTTGAAGCATGATTACTGGTTTGGAAACTAAAAATTTTCTAAGCATTGGCGTGTACATCATCTTTGTCCTGCAGATTGGATTCCAAAGTAATACTTTCATTCCATTAGAAAACTACAGTGGTTTGATTTTTTTAATCTCATTTAATGGCGATACCAGCTGCATGAGATCTCAGATGTGTCTGCCAAATTGAAATCTCAGTATCTACCTTCCCTTCTTTTCTCTCCCAGATGTTGACAACGTAGTTCTTTCTGCATCACGAGTAAGAGGTCATGGACCGACTTGTTACCCAATTTTACTTGGTAGTCTGCAACATATTCCTGCCAGTGCCTCCTTTCTGGGCATAAGTGCTATTATTCCAATTTACAGATGGGGAAGCTCAGCCACTGAGACTAAATGGCTTGACCAAGGTCATGCAGGAAGCCTCTGATGAAGCAGGGAATTGAACCTGGGTCTCTGGCTACTCTCTAGCAACTGATGGACCATCCTTCCTTTCAAAACTAGGTAAAATTTAAGACCATTTTAGGGGATATCTTTGAACTTGGATTTTTTGCCATCTTCTGCTTTTTATAATATATAAACCCTAATATGTAAAGATTCTATGTTTTTCGTAGATGGCATCTACGTTAGACCTTTGTGCAGATTCTAGTGCAATAAGATGCAGTGTTTTTTTCTTTTATAAATCACATTTAGAGCCTGTGTGTCATGTGATGAAAAAGACCGATATATCTGTCTTTTCTACACTATGGTCTTCCTACTCTTGATGCTTTTATAGTGGAACTGATGTTGAAGATCTTTAGGGAAAATTCCAGTTGAACCAGCGTATAGTTCTCTGTAGCGTATTGAGGCCTGAATGTTAGAGTGTTAGCTAGACGAGAATGTGTTTTCTGGAAAAAATGCTTCAGGCTGTCTTTGTATATCAAATAAAGCAAAGCAGCAGCTCTTCTTTCTAGTGTGGCTTTCTATTGGGACAGGCAAAAAAAAAAGGGGGGGGGGGNGTAAGAAATAGTTTGAAGCATGATTACTGGTTTGGAAACTAAAAATTTTCTAAGCATTGGCGTGTACATCATCTTTGTCCTGCAGATTGGATTCCAAAGTAATACTTTCATTCCATTAGAAAACTACAGTGGTTTGATTTTTTTAATCTCATTTAATGGCGATACCAGCTGCATGAGATCTCAGATGTGTCTGCCAAATTGAAATCTCAGTATCTACCTTCCCTTCTTTTCTCTCCCAGATGTTGACAACGTAGTTCTTTCTGCATCACGAGTAAGAGGTCATGGACCGACTTGTTACCCAATTTTACTTGGTAGTCTGCAACATATTCCTGCCAGTGCCTCCTTTCTGGGCATAAGTGCTATTATTCCAATTTACAGATGGGGAAGCTCAGCCACTGAGACTAAATGGCTTGACCAAGGTCATGCAGGAAGCCTCTGATGAAGCAGGGAATTGAACCTGGGTCTCTGGCTACTCTCTAGCAACTGATGGACCATCCTTCCTTTCAAAACTAGGTAAAATTTAAGACCATTTTAGGGGATATCTTTGAACTTGGATTTTTTGCCATCTTCTGCTTTTTATAATATATAAACCCTAATATGTAAAGATTCTATGTTTTTCGTAGATGGCATCTACGTTAGACCTTTGTGCAGATTCTAGTGCAATAAGATGCAGTGTTTTTTTCTTTTATAAATCACATTTAGAGCCTGTGTGTCATGTGATGAAAAAGACCGATATATCTGTCTTTTCTACACTATGGTCTTCCTACTCTTGATGCTTTTATAGTGGAACTGATGTTGAAGATCTTTAGGGAAAATTCCAGTTGAACCAGCGTATAGTTCTCTGTAGCGTATTGAGGCCTGAATGTTAGAGTGTTAGCTAGACGAGAATGTGTTTTCTGGAAAAAATGCTTCAGGCTGTCTTTGTATATCAAATAAAGCAAAGCAGCAGCTCTTCTTTCTAGTGTGGCTTTCTATTGGGACAGGCAAAAAAAAAAGGGGGGGGGGGAGCAGGAGTCTTACACATGTGTGTCCACACTCCATTTTTTTGTAATGGAAAAAACAACTGGTTTAGTAAATTAAAAAAAAAAACACAACTGGTTTTGTAGATTTAAAAAAAACGCAAACCACCAGAACATAAAAATCTTCATTGTTTGCAATTAGATACTGCATAGGGAAAGTGTTTTGCACCACAGGAGAACTTGGGAAATCCTGCAGATGCATTTTTATCTAAGCAACATCACTTTTCTAATGTGATACAGACATACCTGCACTATTTGTGTATCTTGTTGTTCAAAAGCATTGGTATTAACAAAGCATCGTTGCTGTTCTTACCAATGGCTTGTCTAAACGGATTGTGAGCAGAGTTAGGAGGTCAACAGAAGATACTGTCGGTAGATGTGACCCTGTGAATTGAAGGGCCACTGATACATCTGAGAGGTAATCTAGTCTGATGTAGCCAGGGCTTTAGCATACATAAGTCTCTTGACTCTTGACTCAGAAGTACATAATTTTCAAATTAAGATGAGAAAAAAACTAGGAAGTTCTCGGTTATAATGCAGCCACTTAAGGCTTCCCTTTTTTTTTCAGTTTACTGCTTCAAATATCAAAAGAAAATTTGTTCATTCACTCTCAAGTCTGTCTCATCCACCCTTACTTTCCTTGCTTTATGCGTCTCTTTCAGGATTTCTTTAGTGTTTTTCTCATAGAATCTGAGGATATAGGGCATAATTTCACGAATGTGCTGTAGTTATTTTCTGTAGTAATACAAAGTGGTGTATGCACCAACACTCCATGTGCTGTGCGAGTCAGCTTCTGCTTCTTGTGCAGTACACAAAGTGATTTCTGTTGCAGGTTCTGGAAACAGAAACGGAAGCTGTTTATGTTGAGGCTTTCATCCTTTTTGTTGCTGTGTTGTCTGTTGGAAGCTACTGGCAGTGCTGACAATGTCGTGTGGTGTTGCGTGGATCTGGAACAGCTGCCCTGCCTGTCTATGTGTAGGAAAGTTCTCCGCTGGGTATTGACTTAGTAACACCTTTCTTAAGGGTTGTAAGTCAAAGTTTGGCAGGACTCCGTTGCTTATGTTGATTATACAAGGATGGAGGAAAACTAATATTGAACGTAGAGTGTGTAAAACAAGCTTGCCATGACTTCTCTGTTTTGCAGGGAGGAGAGATGATCTTAATATTATAATGTTATAAGTCTTTTCTCTCCTTTTGACCCAGTTTGTGGGTCTGGGGTTTTAGAAGGGAAAGCTATAAGGTCTGTTTTCTGAGTTAAGTGATGGAATAGAATAGTTCAGTTGGAAGGGACCTACAATGATCACCTAGTCCAACTGCCTGACCACTTAGGGCTGACCAAGTTAATGCGTTTCATTAAAGGCATTGTCCAAATGCCTCTTACGCACTGACAGGCTTGGGGCATCAACCACCTCTCTAGGAAAGGTGTTGCAGTGTTTGCTGACCGTCTCAGTAATGAAATGCTTCCTCATGTCCAGTCTAACCTTCCCCTGGCACAGCTTTCAGCCATTCCCAGGACCTCAGGGAGCAGCGCTCACACCTCCCTCTCCATGTCCCCTCCCCAGAAAGCTGTAGAGGGCGATGAGGCCACCTCTCAGCCTCCTTCTCTCCAGACAAGACAAGCCCAGAGTGCTCGGCTGCTCCTTCCAGGACGTGCCCTCCAGCCCTTCAGCAGCTGGGTTGCTCTCCTCTGGACGCATCCGACGTCCTTCACATCCTTTGCAAATGGGGGGGCCCAGCACCGCCTGCAGTGTTTGAGGCGAGGCCGCACCAACCCTAGATGCAGCAGGATCATCCCCTCTGGCTGGCTGGCCATGCCGTGTTTGGTGCACCCAGGATTGGGTTTGCCCTCGTGGTGCCAGGGCACTGCTGACTTCTGTGGAGCTGCTGCTGCCAGCCCCGCCAGATCCCATTCTGCAGGGCTGCTCCCCAGCCGCTCCCCTCCCAGGTTAGCCTTGTGTCCAGTGTCACCCCGGTGCGGAATCCAGCATTTGTGCTTGTCACATGCCATGCCATTGGTGATTGCCCAGTACTCCAGTCTCTCTAGAACCCCTCTGCAAGGCATCTTGTCCCTGAAGAAAGTCAGCAGCACCTCCCACAGAATCACAGAATCACAGAATGTTAGGGATTGGAAGGGACCTCGAAAGATCATCTAGTCCAATCCCCCTGCCAGAGCAGGAACACCTAGATCAGATCGCACAGGAACGCATCCCAGTTTCATATCATCAGCAAGCTTGCTAATGGTGCATTCAGCTCCTGCATCCAGCTCATTGATAAAAAGATTGACAAGCGCCTGGCCCTAGGATGGAGCCTGAGGAACGCCGCTGGTGGCCCGTCCCCAGGCAGATGCAGCCCCGTTCACTGCAGTCCTTTGAGCCCTGCCGTCGCCGGATGGTTCTTCGCACAGGGCACTGTGTACCTGCTTGTCTCGCAGTTGAACACCTTGTCCGGATAGATGCTGTGAGGGACAGTATCTAAAGCCTTACTAAAATCCAGAAAAGCCACATCCGCCCCCTTCCCTTCATCCGCTGGGTGGATGATCTTGTCATAGGAGATTAAATTAGTTAAACAGGACTT